>QVRM01001785.1:0-65477 GCA_003439945.1 Dermanyssus gallinae | reverse complement strand
GTCCCCCCTTTCCCATATTTTTCCGCTTCTCGCCCACCTTTTCCTATTGTTGCTATAGCGGCTGAGGCTTCTGCTGATGTGTGTTGTTGTAGAGTGACTGCGAACTGTCGGCAGGATCGCCGTTGTCGTCGTAGTGTTCAACATAGAACAACAACAACAACAACATCAGCAATAACAACAACAACATCTACCCTCGCCAGCGAGTGGCCAATCGGGTGCCCCCCCCCCCTTCCCCACTGCCTGCCATAGCCCGTCGCGTTCTTTCCGTCCCACTAATTGGCAACCAGCACAGTCTCTCTTCTCTCTCTCTCAGCATGAACAACAGCTATGAGGCCGCAACTGTACTGGCACAGCACCAGTCGGGCAATAGAGCGCCTCGCTCAACACGAACCGCTCCGTCGTCGCTCGCGGGTTGTTGTGGCACACCGAGACACGCTCTTCAGATTAGTAACTCTCGGCTAACCACCCTCCACCGACGACGACGACAACGACAACAAAAACAGCAGTAAGATCAACAACAGTAGCAACATCAACGTGACAACTACCACAACGGTACCAGCGACACTTACAACACAACATACTTAACCACAACAACAACAGTTACAACAAATCCTACTATAGCCGACATCCATACCGACATCACAGCGCAAATCAACGCACTCACCACTCACTAGATAGATCTACAGACACGAAGAGAGACAGAGCCACAGACATACTGACGGTCATACTGAGAGAAAGAGAGAGACACATCAGTCCAGTAAATGTGTGGAAGGCGACCCGTCGTCACCAGCCATTAGAACAGCAGCAGCAGCAGCGGCAGCAGTAGCGGTAGAGAAACGCCAGCTACTCAGAAAACTACGCATCCCGCAGCAGTAACAGCTTACGCATATACAGAGCGCTGTAAATGCAGCAAATGACCTAATCATAGCTGGCTGTGTGGTCATAGAAATTGTAGTCGATAGTTGATTGTGGTTGGTCGTCGGCGTGGGGGTTGTCAGTTGTTTGTTGGGGGTGTCAGTTGCGCTGGTGGTGGTGGTGGTGGTGGTGGTGAAGGCAGCCTATGAAGAAGGTGGTAGACTGCTTCTTCTTACGGTTCTTCACCACAGCGATCGAAGCAAAATCAAAGTCAAAAGGTGGCTGGTCAGTGTGTTGAGCTGCAGCCAGAAGACCAGTTGGAAAAAGAGGACAACCTCCACCAACGAGAGGGTTGGGTGAAACGGACGAAGAACGGCTGGCACCATCGCCACTACCGAGAAGCACGACAAAGGATTGAGTGAGTCGGTGAGAGTCTACGGATACGTCATAGTTGCGGCACTCGTCAGCTCTTCACAACAACAGTTATCGTGGAGATTCTTCGTGTCCTCTCATCATCGTCGTTGTAGTTAGTCGTAAAGTACTTATTGCTTTGCTCCGCCAGCTCCGACCGAACGGGGTCGGTTGGTCGGGTGTCAGCCGGTTGGTTATTCGGTGTGATCTGTCGTGTATGCGTGTGGATTCGCGCGGGATTAACTACTGCTTCTGTCTCTATATTGTTACTGTTACTGCTGTAGTTGTTGTTGTTGTGCGTCCTACTGTTGCTGTTGCTGTTGTTGCTGTTATTCAGTTGCAGTTTTTGTTCAGTTGTTGCTTGTTTATTGTGCAGCGAAAGCAGCTGACACGGTGGCTGGCACTTCTCACATTCACTACTTTGCTCCTTGTCATGGGACATTGTTGTTGTTGCTGCAGCTGTTGTTGTCGTCGTTGCCGTTATTGTTGTTGTTGTTGTCGTCAACATCATTCTAGTTAACGTTAACAACGACGTTCAACGCCTCAATTGTTAATCAGCTGGCCACGTTCCGTACTGAAACTATTCCGAGACAGGTGTTGCGGTGGCAATCTGCCAGACTGGTGGCCCAGATTGCTGTTGCAGCATAACGGTACCGGCCTTGACGGATTCGTCAATGGACGGTGTTGGCAATCTGCTCGTTGTCTGTTAATATACTAGTTATCATTATGCGCCATCACTTCTTGCCGCCAATTCCACTATTGTAGCTGATTTTTTCATTGATTTCCATTGGAACTACTTTCGCTTTGCCTCGCTGAAAATAGAGTCTCCTTTATGCGCTCTGCTTTATTGTTATTGTTCCCGTCTAATGTTGGTGTTCAACAGCGTCATTCTACCTCGTTGTCGGCTTATCGTTTCGGCGCGTTTTCTCTCCTCATTGTGCCGATACTTATTAGTAAATCCTTCTTATTCGACCAGACCTGATACCCTGCTCCTATCTGCAGTCATTCTCGAGCATCATAGCGACACCATTGCCGGTTAATCCTGTCATGCATCACTTGAAGTGCTGGGCAGAAAAACATGGTGTGGGTGTCCGATACATCTGTAGCTGCTCCGGGAAAAAAAACCGGCGAAGGTCCCAAAGTTCTTAACCTATCTTGTTGTAATCGTCGCCTTAGTCGTTATTGCTATTGTTGTTCATATTTTGGCGATATCGTTGGGCTAGCTATATGGAACTATTGGTGGGGTAGACGGTGCTATTAATGGGGTAGACACTGTAGTTGATCGTGGTGGCTGCGGTGGCGACAATCCCCGAGGGCTATCATCAATGCAGCTAACTGCACTGTTCCTTTTCGCCCCACTGTCTCTGCATCGTTTGTACCCTATGCGTAAAATATACGTCTTCCTCTCTCCGTCTTTGGTTCTCTCTGTCTCTCTGGCCCTATCATAATCTTCTCCGTTATCTCCGTTCGCCCTCTAACTCGGTCGTATTCGATCCTCGATCGTGGGTATGTGTGGATGATTGCGTGCGAGTTCGAACGGTTTCCTTAATATTTTTCTTGATCCTTGCTCGATGGTTGATAAAGGTGCTGCGGCTGTTGCTGTTGCTTTTGCGGGTCGTGGTGGTGAATTTTCATTCTCATTGTTACTGCTGTTACGGTTTTTGTTGTTGTTTCTGTATGTCGCTCGTCTCGTTGCTGGTGGTTTAATTGGCCAACAACCTTAACCATACGCTGGTTAGTAGTGGTTCGTCGCGATCACGACTAACCGCTGGGCCCACATCATCGAATCGCAAGAAGACGGACGAACGGACGGACGGCCGAAAGTGCGTGTGGAGTTCAAGTGTGGAGAAACGGCCGCCCACCCGGATTGCGGTTGGACTGACAACCAGTCGTGTTACCAGCAAGAGTACAAGCGCTGGTACTAGCGGCGGTACTCCTGCTGCTGCTGCTGGAGCTGCCACATCCATCGCGAGAGAAGAAGCCATTACCCACATTGGAGCTGAATAGCAGACAGAGCAGAGGCAGAACAGCGCCCAATTGCCTGCCCTGCCCGTGTCTGGTCGGCCGGCCGGCCCCGAACACGAATAAAGCATGGCTGGGGTTGGCACCACCGCCGCCACGGTGCCCGCAAGGGAACGCTTTCCGTAAGTATTATGCGTCTAACAGCTGATTGATCATTGTCATGATCGAAAATCGACAGTCGATATTGTCGTTGTTGTGGATACTGTAAGTCGACTTTATCAACTTTCAGTCGTCCATATCCATATCGTCAATGATATAATAATGTCCACCGCCTCTCGGTCATTGCTGGATCGCGGCGATGCGGTCTACAGCAAGATTCGCTCATACCAACAAGACTTTGTTGCTAAATGTTCAATCGCCACCATGCGGCATTCATGGTTCAATTACCCCACCGGCGATGTCCATGACGGTCAATAAGCCACTAAAAAGGCTTGGTCGGCTGTTACTGTCGCCAACACAGCTGTGTACAGTCGGAGTGCGTAGAGATGAAAATCTGCTCTATTAACATGATTTTTTTCCTTAAACGTAGAAAAATGTTATTTTTATAAAATTAACATGATTACCATGACTTTTGCTTTTTTTGTTTTATTGAATATCTGTTACAACCATTTTCATCGGAACTGCTTTCGTTTTACTTCGCTGTCTATTACTTTTACCACTACCCGCTCCCTACTAATTTGCTCGCCGATCTATCGACATGCATCTAGATCATCACCATCGTCATCATCTTTAATACCTCGTTTTGCCTACCTTAACAGGTTCACACTGTAGTCGGAGTGACGGCAGATAAGCTAACGTCTTGTTCATCGCGCGCAAACACATTTACTATTATTAAGACGAGTAAAGCTCAGAGATAGAGTAACACTCTCGATTTTTCTCGGACATTTGACGTGGCCGCACTCGACACAGCTGTTGAAACCGACTCTTGATCCAGTCCCGTACATCAGTTGTATACCACGAATGTCGGCAGCCTTCAGTTTAGCCCTTTAACGGCATATCACTACCACTTGCTGGTCGTTGTTGTTATAGTTGCGGTATTCATGGTAGTATTTAGACTAAACGCGTTTCTGGTTTGTGCGCTGTGTATATTATCACCCTATATGTATCTTAGAGTGATTGCAATACCCGCGGCGATATTATGGCGGAATAGCTTAGACTAACCTGCAGCGCACTTCCGTCCATGCGAAGCAAAAAAGTTTGCAAGACAGAAAGCAAGCGGGAGAAATATTCATGTCATGGCGATATCATCGTACAACTCGGACTAACCGGATCCGTTAGCGTTTGTTTTTGACGTCCTACGCATGACAGGAGCCCTACGACTTTCTTGTCTTTCTTGTTCGCAAACATAATATTGTGCAAGCGGATTCGGAGAATCATACTCCGCAGGTGGCCGCAAAGGGCCGGCATGAAAACTAGCCCTTGAGAAATAGCTGACAAGCTCTATTTGCTAAAAGCATACATTAAACATACACGCATATATATATATATATATAAAGGGAAAGATAAGTATTACCGCGCGATCATAAAAGTCATGCCGACATTAAATGAGGTGTCGCAAAATTGCGGGCAAAGATACGACCGCCAAAGATAAAAAGAAATCACGCCGTCCTTAACTGGCCGCGCGTATAAGGTTTTCCGCCATTCTCCTTACTTCCACAACGTCTACTATCTCTGCGAGTCTCCAGTTTAACCTCGCGCATCAAAGAAATGCGTTTCCGTCTCACGTTTCCTGCCCCAGTGAGAGTAACAGCAATGGCAGCAGCAGCAGCAAAAACAAAACTAACAACAACAACAAAAACAATAACGCCAACATGAGCAATATCAACAACGCCAACAATACAATTACGCGCGCGTCTGGCCAAATGAACAGCGTTAAACAGACGTAATATAATCAGATCATGACGGTGGCGATGATTATATATATATATATATATATATATATATATATGTACATATATATATATATATATATATATATATATATTACGGCTATTGGCAGCCCCGTCTACAGCAAACAATACGCGGACAATGCGGCATAATCTCTCGGCACGCCGTCGTATCGAGCGCGAAGCACACAGACAGTTTTGTCAATGTCGGCCTAACGCTGACGTCTGCCTCTGCTGCTGCTACCGCGCTGTAATCAACTTTAACGAACATCAACTTTAACTGTACGAGACTAACTAGATCAAGCGAAACACGTCAACGCTCTCTCTTTTTCGTGCGCTCCCTCTCTCTGCGCGCGTGCTCTTTCTATCGGAGCTTTGTTCGAATATGGCCACGATCCATCTGATCCTTCATTTGATCCTTTTTCTCTCTATTTCGCGTTCTCTCGATTATCTCTCCGTCCGTATCTCTTCCGTTTATCTATCTGTCCGTGCGTCGCCCGTCGGCTGTCTTGACGGGGGGGGGGCAACAACTAGTTCGTTGTCTAATGCAAACATTGCCAATACTGTCGGTAGATACGCGAGTTTCGAGATTCCTCTCTTGGTGGCCTCGAGGACATGTGTTTCGTCATGGTCCTAGGAAAAACGAATAACGAAGGCCTCGATTCGCCGCTGGCGGTGATGTGTGGTTAAATCCACACGCACAACAAATCGCAATGCCTGCATCGAACTAAGCTATATTTAAAGTATAGGAATACCCGGCCAGTATTTAAATATATATATATATATATATATATATATATATATACGCAGACAAGACACGAGCTAAAGCACGTAGGAATGTCGTAATAGGGACTAGACAAGATATCGAAGACAGAAAGAAAGACTCTGACCGGCCAGAAACGTCAAGAGAAATATGCACAAAGAGAGAACGACTGCTACCCTATGCTTCAGGCAAACAGAAACGGGATCGACTTGTCAGCTACTCATGGCGACGCTTCTTATATTTTCTCACTGTGCGGTTAGATCTAATAGTCCACCTTGTTTTAACCCATATTTGAATTCGTACCACAATGTATAGAGAGGCTGGGCTGCCGCTGATCTATTTATCTTTCTACTAAAGAAAGATCAATAGACCAAATAATAATAGAAAAATATATACAAATACATATACAAAAAATATGTATATATATATATATATATATATATATATATATATATATATATATATATATTAGAAGAGAAGTAGACCAACAGCACTTCAGCCTCTCTTTCCTTGTAGTATGAAAAGTAGTAATTACACCGTGACAAAAGCACCCAATAAAAAATGCAACGCACTATAATAACAATATAGGTAATTATTAGCTGCAGCGTTATGCGACTCTGATATAAGGGTGATATGTGAACACACCACTTATCAAGCTAATAAACCAATCAATCAATCAATAGCATTCACACAGTGTTGGCAAATCTCCGTTGGCGTTCAACAAGCGCATACGCATGCGTGCTAAACGTGTAAAAAATCAAGCATAATGCAAAACTCTGCTCGGCGTTGTGGGAGCGACGCGTCTACACTATCACAATCCCGCTAGCAACCATATCTGTATCTCGGCGTGTGTTCCGTCGCCGCCCTATCTCCAGTGTCCCATCGGAACTTGTTAGCGGGCCGCCCTATTCGGGAGTTGGCCGTGGATCGTGGGGGATGATGATGATGCATTGCTGCATATGGGAGGGTGGTGAAAGCGAGCTTTGAACATGGATGGACTGCTGCGGTGGATGATGTCTCAAAAGTTCTCATTATCTCATAGTGTGAAGCCAAGGACCTTTAGGCATTACTCAGTTAGTGCTGATCCTCGTCGTCGCCACCACCACCGTCTTCGTCGCCGCTGCCGTCGTCGTTGTTGTTGTTGTTGTCAAGCGATTTGCCGGTCTGTCTTGACACTTATAGTCTGTCGGGGCATGACTGTGGCACCAACTCCAGCAACCAGTCCCAACCAGACGTCCGTAACTCAGCCACGTGGAGCAGGCATGTCATCATTCCGCCTCCGAACGCAGTGAACTACACGTTCTTCTACTACTACTACTACTACCCGTGGCCGGCGAGTAGTGGAAACGGCGCCATCTCTGCGCGCGTCACTTGGTGCCGTTTAGTGGTCTCGATTGCCGGCACGAAGCGATATGCGACGTCATCTCTCTTTCTCTATCTTTATATATATATATATATAATATATATATATAAATGCAACAATACGTGCACTCGTCTGCCTATCAATGAATTATTTCATTAATTCAGCTCTGCGCTGCTGCGAACGCGCGTTTTCGGGGACACCACTTGCTGTTACAAACCGGTGACACTCACCACTACCACTGCTTCCATTGTAACAATTCACAACGAGGCAACAGAAAGACATCTACGTCATACAAACGGCGATTTAAAAAGGCTCGCAGTAACGCAAGGGAATGCGTCAATTCGTCGCCGCAACCCTACGGCAACGCAACACGATCATCATATACAATTATTATGTATCCAAACAGTACTTATAGTAACAACTAAAAAAACATTATTACTATAAGTACTATTTAAGCTACATTTTGCTGCTGATGAATCAAATCGGGATTTCGTCTCTCTCTCTCTCTCTCTCTCTCTCTCTCTCTCTGCCATCGGATAAAAATAAAGATGATAAAGATCATGTTCAGGTCTAGTTGATTGCGCAACAGACACGCTCGCCATGGCTGTTGCTTGCCTAAGACAATCGTTACATTTTCCCTTTGGGCGCCATTGCCATTTGTGGCGAATGCGCAATACAGGTTTCTCAGATACGGGTTGACTCCATTATTATTATTATTTTATGCCATTATGGTTTCTTCGTCTTTTACTGATCCACGAGTCTAAGATTGTAACGGAGCACATCAATAATATATGTAGGCCTGGCGCTTAGCTATGGATATTCACATCAGGGTGACTGCACAGGTCCCTTCTGCAACCAGCCGTTCCCCACAGTTTACTTCTTGAATAAGTGAGCTTCTGTTCTATTCTATTATAAGGCCCGAATGTTTACTTGTCAATTGTATAATTGCTCGATAGACCGCTACTGACCCAACTGGTCGGTTTGTTATATACGTGCATTGTACAACGCGATACGGCCGCAATGTTCGTGTTCGTTCAACCTCAAAACCTACCCGACATTCTCGCCTGCCTTCCCCACTCTGTATCGAAGTCTCCCTGATTCTCGAGATTATGATCTTGGTTGTGATTTACCCGGCCAGCAGAACCCCGCATGTTTTTCTAACCCGTCTGTCTTCTATCACTGTGTTGCGTATTACAGACTCTTGCCAAAAATTGTCAACGGAGGTATTGCCGGCATCATCGGAGTGACCTGTGTGTTTCCCATCGATCTCGTCAAGACGCGGCTACAAAATCAGCAGGTAAACAAGTCAAGCCGTTACGGAATAATGGGTTTGCTGCCGTACCGTCCGTCCCTAGATCATGCGCGGACCTACTCCCGGCGCTGCAAAGGAGGCGGCTGGTGCTGCGAGTGAGAAAGAAAGCCATCAAGAAGTTTGTTTAGTTGCCGCTGTGGAATCAATTAATCGACAAGGTCCCCCCGGTGAAGGTTTTTGAAAGCCAAGGATTTGAGACGCAACCCTTGACGGCCCTGAGTCTATCTTTCTATCTTAGGCAAATCGTTGTTCCGTTGTGACGCTGTTGCTTGCAAAGCAACCAAACAACAACACTAACAAGCACTAACACACTAACAACAATACTAAAATTCTAGGGCAAGTTCGAAATCGTAGCCGTAGGCCAGCCGGCAATACTCGAAATCGGCGTTTGATATCGAAAGTTTGCCATTATATAATGGCGTGAGAGTCAGCTCGTCTCGAGTTGTTGACGGTATAGCACGTCGCTTATACATGACTGCATAAACTATATATATATACATATATATATATATATATATATATATATATATGCGTTCAAAGTCAAGCGAAAAATTAAAGACATGAAAGAGAAAAAAATCAGCGAGTAAGAACATGGTGGACGCTTGATCTTAGTGCGTACGCCGTCGGCTGTATCGCCGACTCGACGACGCTACTCTGTTGCAGAGGCTGTGGCGCAGTCTCTGACCGCGCCGATTGACGCGGTTGCTGCTACTGGCGCCTTCGTCGTAACCGCCGCCAACGCCGCAAGGTCGCAAAAGATCGCACCACCGAACGGTTTCTTTCTCTTCTCCACCAACGTTCTCTGTTCTCGGACCGATACAACGAATGCGCTGAGTGCGGGAACGGGGCACCGCCGGGGCAAGTCGCAGACTTAGACAGACGGCTGATGCTGGCCGCAGGCTGGCATCGGTGCCGCTCTCTAGTCACGTGTTGCATGCACGTTGTTGGCCCTGTCGGTTGGTAGTGTTCGCGGTGGTCGTGGTCGTAGTGGTGGTGGTCGTAATGGCTGCCCCAGAACTACTGGCAGAACGGGTTGACATGCCGGGTTGCAGATGCGTCACATGCATCTATCTGCATGCGGGCTATCATCTGGCCGCCAAGTCTACGATCGATCGTTTCCTTTCGAATTCGGCCGGCTCTCGTCGGTGGCCTGTGTGTTCTCTAAGTCTAAGCTGTTCATCATCATGAACACTACCATGGTTTGCATCGCTTGTTAGTGGTGGGCCGTTTGGGGGGCCCTCAGTCGAACTGACGCGACGCTTGCCACGGCGCTTTCATGACTTCGCGCAGCGCCACGAAAAAGCGCGTCAAGTTGTGCGTGGAGACACCGTGAACACGTGACCGGTCGTGACGGCGGCGAGTACGAGGACACGAGGTTAAGTCGCAGGCAAGAAGAAGAAGAGATCGATGATGACAACTCGATAAGAGCGAGAATAATGGGGGCAGTTGAGTTCTACCACCATTCAATGGTCATCGTCACCCGTCAATTAGGGTTGCATCGGTACCCCGATTTTGCTGTTCTGTCTTTCAACCCCCCCCTTCCTGACTCCCAATCACCGTTTCTTCTTTCTGCCTCCTTGCGCCGCGCACGTTCTATCTGTTTTGTTTTTGGGGTGTATCTGCTTTAGTAAAAGAAAAGTAGTTGTAGAAACGGCAACAGCAACAACCGTCTCCTGCAGCATATATATATAGCATGCCCGCGCGTGTGGTCTGTATCTACGCGTGCGTAGAAAAACGTACACAAACAACAACAACAACAACGGTATTTGGCCGACACTGCCCGAGAAACAACACCAACAACAACAACACGTGAGAAGAACCACCGCTCTTGTCAACCGTACTATTTGGCGTTACAGCCGGGCACGCAGCTGCACCCCCGGCACGCGTCGCAACTGTCATCGAGTGTCACCACGAACGCTGGTTGGTGGGGACCACGGTGGAGGGGGGGGGGGTGGTAATCAAAACACGTATGAGGAGACGTGCCCAAGAAGAGCGAGAGATAGGAAGTGTCTCATAGAGCTCTGGTCACCACGTTATCTATGGACGATGGATGACAATGAGGATCCAGGATAGACGGGATAGTGGTGGTCATAACGTTGGTTTGGTGTCTGCTGTCGTCGTGAGTATATGTGTGACCACCACCACTGCTGACCTAGTGAATGGCCACGAGGGGATGGCAGGCCTCTTGCGGGCGTGTTGTTGTCGCCACCCTGTCTTCCCTATATATATATATATATATATATATGACCGGACACATAGGGAAGATGAAGAAGATGATGATGCAAAGGCATATTGGTCGTCGTGCGGATTGAGATTTCGCAGCTGACGTTGCAGCCGTCTTTGTCGGCAGGTCGTTACTGTTGCTGCTGTTGTTGTTGTAGTTGTTGCTGTTACTCTCATTGTTGTTGTTATTATTGCTGTTTTTGCTGGTTCTCCACTTTTTGGTGTCGCCCGACGTGACCCGTAGCGTCATCTGTATATAGATGCGAGGTCAAGTGCGACAAACAGGGGGGGGGGGGTCCTGTCGATGAGGCTCCTGTTTCTTCAGACAATCGACTCTATTGCACGCACGCACTGCGCTCGTGTTGCTGTCGTGGTGTCGCCGTACGACGTAATGCGGCAGTTGCTTTTGCTGGCTTATTGGTCCCATTAGCTGCAATAGAAGTTGTGTTGACTGACCATTTTTCCGCTTTGTGCTGATAGCACACATAGTGAGGCTATGTTGAATCGTCTAATTGCTACGCCGAATCGTAAAAACCGGCGGATCCCACGATCTCACAAGGGCGATCAGAGATGTTTGTTTTCAAGGGGGGGGACTTACACAGAAAGTAAAACGCACACGAAAACACCAAATGCTTGATATGCAACTGCCGGAACCTTCTCGTCAGATGCTTTAAATGTTACATGCTAAAACTGCGATTGAAACGAACGCCTCGAGGCGTCTATAACGTTTAAGATCACTTGGTCATCGTTGTTCTGCGCCCATGTGCCACTCTTCAGTAATATATAACATGTACTTCTACCAATAGATAACGAAACAACAAACTCTCTACCAGAAAATATGAAATAGCTTAATAGAGAAATTCGATTCCATGTGAGATCAAACATATAAGAAATACTGATCTCTCAACGACTCATGTGTTATATATATATATATATATATATATATATGAGGCATATACCGTATACGTACAGTGGGCCACTTATAAACATATCGCTTTAGATTGCTGCTTCGTGGACCGACTTGTTTTCTAATCCCGCGTAGCAAAGCGCCAGTCTTAAGTCTGACCCCGCTAGTCAGTGCCAACGGCGGCAGCTTCTACCGTACCGCACGGCCATACATTCAGTTATGCAAACCGCAGACATGGTTTGTATAACTGAGTTGGCCGGGTGACGTGAATCGATGCTTCCCCAACCGGCCCCATGACGCGAGCTCCGCACAACCACATTTTGGTCGTTTAGTCACGCAAAGTACATACATATGCATATATATACCTATCAGCTTGTCTATCTGTCGATCTCTAGTTACATGACCACAACCGGCAATCTCGGCGGCCGGCCTGGCTCAGTGGGGCACGCTCAACTAGTGTTCATCGGCCATTCAAAGCGCTGAGACACAAACAAAACATGTCCAACTGATACACGTCAGCACGAGTCTACGAACACTAATATTGGAGCGTATTCTTGTTTAGTATCACAGGCCAATAGCAGCTGCACTTCGATAGCAAATAATCTAACAGCCATGACTCCCAACAAAGTGATGAACAGCAACAACTGCCACTAGACAACAAAAACTATCTCGTGACGCCATGTGGCGCTATGTATGTATATATGATAGTTGTAAAAGCAACACACCACTTTAACCACGTTTAACACGCAATTAAGGGATCCTCGCGACCAGTATGCGCACACGATCGAGTGTACTGTCATAGTTGCACCATAGTTGCGTTGCATCTGATTCAGTCTCACAATTGTATTACGCGCAGTAACCGATTGTTGCTTCGTTCGATCGGATTATAGGAAATAAACTAATAGAAGCGTATTTTTTTCGCATTTATATATTTATAATTTTAAGTGCGACTCTATCCTATCCCACTCAGTGTTTAATACCTGGACTTCAAATTTACAGAACACTAATTTGGCCATGGTTTGCGTTTCGGCTATTTGGTCTCATCACCGTTTAACCAACGCCTAGCTAATGTAGGACGGTTATTATAATTCGGGTACGCTGGTCGTTTTCAGATCGGACCCAATGGGGAGGCGCAGTATAGGTCGATGCTTGACTGTTTCCGAAAGACGTTTGCGCGCGAAGGCTTTCTAGGAATGTACAGAGGATCGGCTGTCAACATTCTGCTGATCACGCCAGAGAAGGCGATTAAACTGACGGCCAATGATTTCTTCAGACACCATCTCACCGATGCCCGAACTGGGTAAGCTACTTCTGTGCGACATACGTCCGATACCCAAGCTAGACAGAAGCTTAGCAAGATATCCAAGCTTTGTAATGAAAGCATGTAGAATCAAGAATGATATAAATTGCCCCAGTTTTACATAAGAGCTATATATATATATATATACAGATATAGTTGGACCGATAATCATGTAATTGGTGATTGCAGAAAGCTCTCACTTCGAAACGAAATGCTGGCCGGCGGAGGGGCAGGGTTCTGCCAGATCGTGATTACAACACCAATGGAGCTGCTCAAGATTCAGCTACAGGACGCCGGACGAGTTGGTACGGTATAACAAACAGCAAATGGCAAACACGTATAATTTGAACTTGACTAACAGAACCAATTAAGTGATTGTTCACTACTCGTAGTAGTAGTAGTAGTAGAGGTAGTGTGCGCATCTGCATTGCTTGAGCTTGAGCCACGAAACGTTTCGCGTTGTACTCTTTCAACTAAATGATGCCTTTTACTATGTTGCGGCACCTGTGGCCTCTGAACTGACTGCTCACACCGCAGCTAGCGGCACCGGAACCCAAAGACTGTCGGCAACGAAGATTGCCCTCGACCTGATCAAGAGCAAAGGCCTCGTCGGCCTATACAAGGGCACGGGAGCGACAATGCTGCGCGACGTATCGTTCTCGATGATCTACTTTCCACTGTTCGCCAACCTCAACTCGTTGGGGCCGAAACGCAGCGACGGCACAACGGTGTTCTGGGCGAGCTTCGTCGCCGGCTGCGTCGCCGGCCTGACGGCCGCCGGCGCTGTCAATCCAATGGACGTGGTTAAGACACGTCTCCAGCTGCTGAACAAGGGTACCGGCGAGGAGACTTACAGCGGGGTCGGCGATGCAATTAAGTAAGTGGCATTGCATCTCATAACGAACTGGATTGGATGCATTTATGCAGCACCTGCTGCTGTGCGTACTCGTGATACACAGAAGGGCAACAAAACCAAAAATCCAATAATAATAATAATAATAACAACGAAGCCGAATGAGGGTGTGTCCGTCCTCACCGATTTACTTGCCCCTAGTAACGGCATCACTTGTCATTCACTGAGTGAGATTGGTCAACGTAGCACACAGTCGTAGTAGATGGAGGTATCGGCCGGCTGCTGGCACGAACGTGTTCTAGTCCACTGTACAGGGATTCGAGGTCCCAAGGTGTTTCTATGTTTAGGGGGCGGAGAGGAACTGACGTGTGCGTGGGATATACTATAATGAATCTAGGTGCGGGTGGGCGGCAAATCAGAGAGTGAGACACAGCTTCGGTGTCTTAATTTGTTGTGTTGACTATACGTCGATTATGCAAACGTGTGTACGACTTCAGCGCTAACTCAGTACACAGTCGTGTACTCATCATTTGATCGTGTCTCGGTGGACACAGTGTCTATCTGGTAAACTGTGGCACCGATTACAGATTGGAAACACGTGACCTGGAACAGGGCGTAATAGGAAGCGACCGACAATGTGCAGCAATTTGCTGTGTATACGTTCAGAGTGTTTTTGTTAATAATTTGGCGTTCTGCCAAATGCTACCAGTCAGTCACGTCTAATAACTGCGTTGTGGTTGCACGCATTCTTGCTTGCTTGCATTGTGCCGTCGACTCTCGCTCGATTTAGGAAAATACTCAAGCATGAGGGCATCAAAGCATTCTTCAAGGGCGCCGGCTGCCGAATGATCGTCATTGCCCCGCTGTTTGGCATTGCGCAGACCGTCTACTATCTGGGCGTCGCTGAAAAGCTACTCGGCATCCAGTAAGAGCACCAACGCAACCCTATCGGAGCAGAGCACCCATCAAGCAGCCTGAGAGGAGAAGTATCACCCAGCAGCATTCACGTGCGGACCAGTTGTGCATCCGTTGCTGAAATGATGTGTACGACAGCGTACGAGTTCTCCTTCCTTGACCGAGAAGCAGCATTCATAGACGTCTCGCGTCTACATTCACACACATAGTACAGAAGCAACTCGCCATAGGCAGCTCATGGGATCTATATTACTGCCTTCGCTCATTAGAACACTGACTAACAAGGCGCGGCGAAAAGCTAGAGAGATAGCGCCTCTGCCGGCTCCACATACATGCATATATATATATATATATATATATATATATATACATGTGTGTGCGTATACGCGACCATTCGAGACTTGGTCGCAGTGATTCTAGTTTTGCCAGCTATATACACCGGCTAGTGACCCTTCTGATGTGTCTTGTGTAGAAAGTGCAACTTCGCGAGTGAATTATTGAGCCCCGTACGCGCGAGCTTCATGCAGGGGACAGGGACGATTGAACTCGGATCATTTGAGTTTGAGTTAATTAATTGATGGTGACGTTATGGTTGCTATAGTTAGTCTTATTCTCATGGTCGCTGTTTTTGCTGATCAAGGGACAAAGTCATGGAACAACAGTTCAATTGCATAGGGCTCGTTGGATTTGCAAAGCTTTGCCCTCCCTTGAACCAGTTGACAAAAGCGTTTAATTACGTATACGCATGCACACCAAGATTGCGGCTGGGAGGCGGCATATAGCTAAAAAAGGACATCTCTCAGGTGCCACTGTTACTTGACAACTAAGCCTACATACTCTACTACGTGACACAAATTTAAAAGCGTGACAGAGATCCTGTTTACACGGCTCCTTTATCGATGTCGCGTTGGTTGTACAACGTCACTTTTGCTCCCAGTTTCCCATCACTTTCCCACTTCCTCTTAGCGTACCGCATCATCTCCTTTCTCTGTAGGTAGGTAGAACACCTTTGTGATGAATATATAAACCAATATATACAAGTGCAAAAGGCATTAGCAGACCAATTTACCATTAGCCGTGAGCTCCGTGGCACGAACTCAGCGTTCCACTACAACCGTTGTTACTACAAGTGTTACTAAAGACCGCTGCGATAGTGACGGAATACATACCGCCACCTCACTTATCATAAGAGTAAAACCTTTCTTGCTTTGTTTTATCTAGACCCACGCTACGATGCGAACAGTCAGCATTAATGTAAAACAATCCTAAGCTAGCCGAGAGCTAAACTAAATTGAGCGAGGAAGCAGCTTCAGATTTGATGTTGACGTGCGTGAGTACGAGTCGCCTGTCTAAATTAGTCGGTATCTCCAATTGTCGAGGGATATCTGCAACTTAGACAGATGACATCGAATCGGGCCTTTTTAATAACAACAGATTGGCCAGCACCCAACCAAACGTGGCCCTGTCGTATGTTAGTGACCCTAGAAGAACTTACCCCTGTTTGAAGTCAGTCAACACCTTCCTCTTAGGTATCTAGCTACATCAACATGTCTTTCAAAACTAGACTAGAATGAAAAAGAACTTAACAGCACAATTCGCCATAAGCAAACGTGTACCCCAAGTACCTCAATTTACGTAATAATTGTGGTATTCAGAACGATAGCTAATTGAAAGAAATATATAGCACCAATAAATGTAATTGCTGTAGGAGGCTAGAGAGTAACAAACAAATAATCAGTGTTATATAGTTGTTTAGCGATGTTCTAATTACTGCATTTTTTTACTGGAAGCATATGAGTAATCACTATCACGATAGGTTAACACATTAAACTGCGTAAGCGAAGAGGAGTCGTGTACAGTCTAACGACCCCCCGGCAAGAAAGCGAGGATCAACCCCCATGCTACAAAGTGGACTAGTTTTTTGTTTTTCGGACATCATCACTTCATATATGAGTGATCTGTTTACGAACAAGGTAACCAGAACTGAATGTCCTTGGTAGTGTTTTTGTGAGAGCGTAGCTGTTCAAAAGCACACGTTTGCTGAACAGAGAGAAAAGCGTGGCTCATTGCTAACCGTCAAATAGGCACAATGTGATGATAGCCACCGTTTGCCAAGTGAATGAGAAAGTTAATAAAGACACTTATAAACTTCAATAATACATGTTGTTTTTGCCCTAAATAGCGAAACGTTGACCATATGTTGAAAATGAATATCGTTACGTCTATATGCATATATTGACATATAATAATAGCCGTGCGCGGACAACAAACTCCCATGAAGTATGGGGTCAACAGAAGGAACTATAGACTTGGGACATAGATTAGTCCGTTGGTATGCAATGCCGGTACATTTAACATACAACCGGAACACGAAAAAAGAACACGAGAAATCCCGACCTAAGAGCCAAGATCGAGAAGTTTGACTGGTCCATACGGTTGGCGACAACGACGGAAAAGATAATTTGCCTCATCGACAACAACTAATCGTGAGTGCACTCAGCCACGGTAGAGCGTCGAGCGAGGGGTTCTCGATGTTTGCCCCCTCCCCTCGATTATCATCATTACCAAATGAATTGGCTTATTTAAACGAGCTAGTATGAGCACAGAGGTGCACCACGTTCCGGTGCACCAAATATTGCAAATTAAATAATATCAAAATGTATGCATTAAAAAATTAAAAACAAAGTGGATATTGCAGGAGCTAAACATTTAGCAAAAACTGACGTGCGTGTCAGTTATTTTTCGAGGAGCAATTTGGACATTTTGGACGAATTCCGCAGGATTTTTGTGCCGGTTCGTAACCGCCAACGAATCCTGGAAGCAGCACTTCACTCTAGAACGGTAAGATGCCATCAAGGAGTGGATCGCGACCAGAAAAGTTTTCGTGACCGTTCTTCTACGGTCTTCTCATTCTCTTTTATTCATTTCTAAGATGCAAAAGGTATTCTATTGACTGATTGACTACCTTTCTGCAGGAAGAGCAATAAGTAGGAATTACTACGCATCACCATTTGTCATGGCCAAATTACGCTAACTAAAGCTCCAAGCTGTCGAGCATCACTATATCCTCCGGACCTTACCCCTGCAACTATTATCTATTTGGAAACCTCAAGAAGTATCTCTCCGGAAAGAGATACTGTGATACGCGCCGTATATGGGTATTTTGGTCTAAGGACCTTAAATAATTTGCTCGTGATATGAAGGCTATAGAGGATCTATGGACTAGATGTATTGAAACCGTGGCCTTTGTACTTCTATTGCTTGTATTGCATGCTACGAACTGCGCCTATTATGTCTTAAATGGCCTGCCCAGTCTACCGGGAAAAGGTGGAGGAGATATGCGGGGTAAGAAAGGAGGCAGCCTGGGCCGACGCCTAGCCCCACAGGAGACAAATATGATGGTTTGTTGGACCAGTACTGACCGACGGAGAAGAGAATTTACGTGGATAGATGTCGAACAACTTTTATATTGCATATTATGGGGAAGTTGATGGAGAACATCATCCTTTGGTGTCTCAATGAGGAACTAACTCCTCGACGCGAACCAGGCCCTCTCCGACTCGTATTGGTTTAGGAAAGCGCGATCTACGCTAAACCCCCTCAAGTGGGATCCCCCCCCCCTTTATTCAGACGGTGACTAGCGCACTAGCCCAGTAGACCACGCCGCTATATATATATATATATATATATATATATATATATATATATATATATATATATAGATAAGATCTGCGGAACTCTACTAGTGACCAAAGTGGAGAAGCAAAACATTGCAACGAAGGATTCGTGCGGACAAAGGGAGTAAATGTGGGGAAAAATCGCTGCTTACTCACCGAGCTGAGGCTAACGCAGGCCCCACCGAAAGGAAGGCCGTTGAGCTGTTCGAGACGGGTCGTCTGTGGACTCTGGTAATCCCACAGCCAGTAGGAGAGGTCCTCGCTGACGAATATGCAGAGCGTCGGTCCGAGCGCCACGTGAATGGGCCGAACGCCGCCAAGCAGGCAGCCCTCGAGATGGAGCGGCGAATGGCACGAGCTGGTCCACATATAGAGTGAGCCGTCCTTGTGGAGGGCCACACAGCGGCCGTGACCGCCGAAGATGTCAGCGACACATTTGTGTAGGCAGCTCAGCTCGGGGAACGGCTGATCGGCGCCCCACATGTACAGACCGCCTGAAGGAGGCCACCGAAACCAGGTAACAAAAATAATTGTATATGCAAGGTGAACGCATACCTCTTTGTAAGCTTTGTATGTGTGACGTAATCTGGCTAGAACACTTTTGTTGAGTTCTGCAGGTGCTGCAATATGTTATCTGCTACGATGCTATATGTTACTGTGAGGAGTGTCTATTGTCAGTCAGGAAATCAACCCGGTAAACAACAAACGTAAGTAGCAATCTTTGTGGCTATTGTCATCATCGCAGTGGTTTATTTCGAAGAATGTGAACAACAACAACTTACCATGCTGAGTAAGAGCAAGGTTAACCGCGTTACCGATAACAACTTTACTAAGCCTCGCAGATGCGGCTAGAGCGCCAGGACACCGCACTTCGGTCGGTGTCTCCTCCAACGACTTGAGAACAAAGAGTCTCTGGATACCCGCAGGACCGGGTGCACTCGCGGATCCGGTGGCCTTTGCTCCAGCCACCGTGTTGCCGCCGCCGCTGCTGTTTTTAGCCGGGGGACCGCAAAGCACAAGGGCGTATTCTCCCCAGGCGCTAATCGACTCGACACCGTCAGGCAGCATATTCACTGGTCGAATGTCACTAAACGCCCAAACGTGTCGGCAACAAACCCACAAAAAAACGTAATAGGAGTAATCGTCAATCGGCGGTAACAACCGTAACCGACGGTACAGCTTAGAAAAATAGACATAGAACACCTTACGAAGGAATCTTCCCCAAACTTACATATTGCTCTCCTGTCTGGGAAACCCATCTGACCAATTGTAAAGAGCTAGCGAAAGGCGTCCAAATTACGTTTCTGAGGCGCCTGCGGTTCAGGTGCCCTTTAAACGTGTCAGCTGATGTTATTTCTAGTATAGATTCACTTTCCGAGCACGTGTATCTGCTCTGCATCAACTTGAACGAATTGCTAAGACACTTTTTTAAGGATGCTTCAAACTAATAATAATCATCATCGAAAGCCAGCGATAGCCATCGCTTCAAAAGCCGTGTCCCATTATGAATTCGTAAACAGATTGTTTGCTTGGCGGATGGCCAAACGGGCGTTTCAAAAATTCAACTAGTACTCGCCTATTTGGCGCTCAATTTTGTTCTTGTTGCAGGAGTACGTATGTGATAATAAAGGCTACTTTGTAATATGCTAGGATACAAAAAGAGATTATACTAGTTTAGTATCGGCATTTCCCTCAACTAAACTCGATACCGTAAAAGCTAATAGAAGAAAAGCTAACCTAAAATTCTAACCCATGACCTTTCGAATTCTAGATAACGGCTCTGTCAATAAACCACCTTGCTTAATATTTCTTCATATATATATATATACGTAATATTTTTCTAATTATATATATATATATACCTTGCGTCGCTCAGTAGCCATTTGTAAAGTTTCCCACACTCCTCAGATACTGCGAAGACCTCGTTCGCCGTAATAGCCAGCTGCGATATCTTTTCCTTAACGTTGACCAGCTGGCGCGGGTACTGCGGACGGTCACGTCAAACAAAAGTGAGAAGAGCACAAAAAAGTTGTTTCAACGTTACATTGCGAACCGTGAGCCTAGAAAAGAAAATAATAAATAACGTTCATACATGCATGCAAATGTACTCCAAAATATGTTTTCTTAGTAACGTAGTACTAGTATAAAGAGGTAATACTAACACGACCAACCATATAGGTATATAGTCAGAATCGACTCTCCATATTCCTCTCGTTTGGGTTCGGAGATTACCTGACAAATGGACTTTTTTTGTTTTTTTTTAGAAGGGACGAAAATGCAGTTTGCACACACGGACACCACGGTCCATGAAATTGAATTGAAAGAAATGACGTATTGCTGCAATCAAATTACAGCACACTGTCGGCATTCACACGGCAAACGCAAAAACAGGCATCGTATCAGAATACCGTACAGGGAACAACTAATTCCTATTCCGTCCGTTCCGACAAAACGAGGTATATAGATAAATAGTAAAAACTATTTGTTAAGATAATAGCAACTCTGACAGTATAGACTTTGTCTTATGTTTAAAGGCTTTCAAGTGGTAACAAAACATGGTTTCAGCTATTAGTATATAACAAAACCAGTAAAAAACCGTCTAGAAACGTTCATGATTTCAATCAAACTATTCTCGCCTCTGGAGGAAAAAACTTGTAACGGCACTACTTACAAGGAACATGGCATCGTAATCCTGACGGTAAACGCAGCCGTCCTTAGCTAGAATGAGAAGACACGAGTCGCACGATACCACACTCCGAACGATTAAGTGGAGATCCTCGAGTTTAGCCGGAGTGTGAGTCTCCGCCATACCACTGCACAACCGCCGACTACCCCAATAGTAAACTTCCTGTCTCGCACCTCCGGCCCAGCTTCCGTCTGCTTCCTGGTAATACTAAAACGAAGCGCAACAAAAAAGCGCAACATACTGCCACGTCAAAAAGAAAAAATATATATATATTTGGCCATCAGGCCAGGATCATTTATAAACATGGCCCAGGACTGGGCCATGTTTATAAATGATCGAAAACCGTTTCACTGTGTTTATTTTGACCAAAAGAGCGCATTTGACAGAGTAGATCACTCTGTTCTGCTTTGCAAATTGGAAGATCTAGGTATCCATGCATGTACAGTGCAATGGGTGAAGGCATTTTCAAGCGACCGTCATTTTCGAGTTAAGGTTGGTGACAAACTTAGTCGACCATATCCTGCAGTATCTGGTGTACCTCAAGGGGGATGTTTATCCCCCCTTCTATACACAATTTTTGTATTGGACATAAATAAGTACCTACCACCGGCGGTCAAATATCTTGAATATGCTGATGACTTAAAACTTTATTATCCTATTTGCTCTAGTGACTCCCACGCTGTTCTGCAGACTGCCGTCGACGGCATTGCACGATGGTGTTCTGAAAACAACATGATTCTCTCACCCTCTAAATACATTATACTGAAAAATGGTGCACTTGACTTTGACTACAAAATTGACAACTGCATTTTACCGACCCTCTCTTATACCCGGGACTTAGGCATATATATTACGCCTGATCTTAACTTTAGCCTTCACATTACCAAGGTTGTGGAGACATCTCTGCGCACAATAAATACTATCTTTCGCTGTTTTATTTTAACGACTCCACATGTGTACATTCGCCTTTACAAATCTCTTGTTCTTCCTAAACTGGGAGCCTTATCTGTCCAAATATAGGAAGTTGGTGAATGGGGTCCAAAACATGTTTCTAAGACGCCTGCGAATCAGGTGTTAGATGACGTTGTTCCAAGTATCGACACACTTTTCATGCAGTGCAACATATCTGTTCTACATCAATTACGAAAATGTGACTTGTTAGGACACTTTTTTGATGTACGCTCCAATAACCTAAGGAGTCAACGATCAATCACCTCAAAAGCCGTGGCCCGCGGTGAATTCGTGAACGGACTGTTTGCTTGGCGTATGGCCAAATGGGCCCATGATAATCCAAATAGTGCTCGCCTATTTGGTGATTAATTACGATTGTCTTACAGAAGTATGTATATTGATACCAATCCTTTTATGTGAAATAAAAGTGATGTTATGTTATGTTATGTTATATATATATATATATATATATATATACAATCGTGCCAGAGAACCCCGTGGGTATAGGATTAAGTATAGGAAGATATGCATTAATTGAATATATATGTCCGAATGACCGATAAAAAACGTACCAAAGTAAAATAACCAAAACGAAAATAAAATAATTGCTACTAAAACCAAGTCGCTCCTTTCTTACCGAAGTGGACACACAAAAGGCTTGCCGCGGTGCCCTCGGGAGATGCACGGCGGCCATTTTGTCGAGATAGGCCATTATGAACATGGCGCACTGCTTAAGATCGATCGGCAGCTGGTCGCAATCAGTCTCCGATTCCACCATTGGCAACGTGATGAACTCAAGAAGAGCTCGATTAGGGTTGATTGATAACCAGCCATCGTCGTCAGTTGGCCACTGCAAATATCATAACAAATAGCACCATATGTATTTGCACAATGGGCTCAAGTTCCAGCCACAGTCTAGCCAGGAGGGACATATTTCCAAGAAACAATTCCTCAATCAATTCCGAAAAGAAAAAGTTATGAGCATGATCTTCGCTTTAGATTGTGAGGCCTGCATATTTGTGAAACAGCCATTTTCAGCTGCTCGCTACTTAGCCGATTTTCTCTTTATCGATGGATAAAAATTGGAAACACCACGTTTCATTACCTATGATGATGTTCAACAAAAATGCGGGTTCATATCGGTCACTTTAAGGAAGTTCCTGGACTCCTGCAAACGCTGTTTTTGCTCGGGTTTGTAACTGGTCTACTGCTAAGAAAAAAAGGCTACTTTTGAATACGAGCTGTTCGACAACTTTTTAGTAGCCGTGACACTTGTGTATCATATCGTTTGCGTGTGAGATTCAGCCTAACTAATACGTAAAGCAAGTGACCATTGCTTGAAAGGCTGCGTAGCAAGTTGTGGAGTTCGATCACCATCAGAGACCTTTTGTACGCTATAACTTGTCTGAGCCCGAAATCTTCGCTACACGCCTGCGCAACTGACTGCACAAAATCCTGATTCCGATATTATAAATATGCCTTGCTGTTGTGCAAATAGGGAAAAAGCACACGACAGAGAGAGAGAGAGAGAGAAACAATGAAGACGCTCAACAAGATAATGCCCTCTAAAAAATCGAGCATCTGAAAAGAAAATATATGTGTGTTGTTTTCGTAAAAACACGCTTCGGTTAGTTACCTGACTAGTGCTAGCTATATGCTGGAAACGCTGAAGAACCGACAAGAGTGGTGCCGACATCTGACCGGATTGCCGATTGTCTGCGCGGCCCCACAGTGTCCAGAGCAGGTGGACGGCAGAAAGCACCTGTCCTAAGCAGGCCTGCTGCAAGACCAGCTCAAAGAGCAGGCGAAGTGCCAGTTGACGATCGGCCTCAGGAACTGTCATGTTAAGCTCGCTGAAATTTATCAAGCAAGCGCACCAGTATCAGCATGATTTAACGTCCACGGAACTGTGTTTCACATTGCTTCATAGACGGACCCCCATAAATACAAATGTGCAGCGGTGGGGCTCGAACCCGCGCACCTATGTGTCTCCTCTGGTTGCGAGGCGCAGACTTAAGCCACCACGCCACCGGTCTCGACAATAATTTTATTACTACTACTACTACTACTAAAATGTAGCTTTTTCAGGCTGACTCTCAGCCAGCATTTAACGTCCACGGAAC
Organism: Dermanyssus gallinae; assembly: GCA_003439945.1. Lineage (NCBI taxonomy): Eukaryota > Metazoa > Arthropoda > Arachnida > Mesostigmata > Dermanyssidae > Dermanyssus > Dermanyssus gallinae. The sequence continues at coordinate 41,230 of QVRM01001785.1, read as the reverse complement.
CGCTCTAGCACTGCTTCACAAGACGGCCCCCAACCCGTGCATCATCCACGTGTCTTCTCCGGTCGCAAGCCGCACGAGAATGCACCACGCCACCGGGCTCGACATTATAAGAAAAAGAAAAATACTTTTCGGGCTGACCCTCAGCCAAGATTTAACGTCCGCAGGACTGCTTTTCGCATTATTTTATAGACGGACCCCCATAAATACAAATGTGCAACGGTGAGACTCGAACCCGGGTTCGACATTACTACTACTGCTGCTAATACTACTACCACCACCAGAAACGAAAAATAAAAACAAACTCCGACTCACTCGAGAATGACACTGCGCAGAAACTTGTGGCTCATGGCAACCACCTCGAGCCAGACTGAGTTGTCGTGCCGGAACAGCGTTCCCGGCGGCAGGACTTGAAGCGCGTGCAGGGCGTCCCGTAGCAGGTCGGCGCACAGGTCACCGTCTTCGCCGCATCGCCACGCCCGCTTGAGGAAGGCGAACGCAAAGCCAAGGGCGGCCTTCGAGCCGAGACGCGCCAGTGCTTCGGTGGGCGTCAGCTCGGCGGGACCCGTCCCAGTGGCGCCCGGGCCGGCGACCACACCGACGCCCGTGGCGGCCATCGGCCCAGCTGCCGTGGCAGCAATAGGCCCAGTGCCGGGGATCGCTGCTGCTGCTGCAGACGCCGCCACCGGCCCCACTGTTCCGCCAGGCGCCGTTGTTGACGATGACGATGGTGCTGCTGCTGCCATCGCAGCGCCTGCTACGGCCGATGACGTTGACGATGACACGGAAGCTAGCTGGCTCTCGGTCGAGCTGTGACGCGAAACGAAATGAACGAAATAGAGCCCAAAACGCGCAGCAAGGAGATGCGTTCGTTCGACCAGCCGATAAGTATCTCAAATAAAAGCCGATAAGTATCTCAAATATAAGGGGATACAGCAATTTCCTTCCTCACACAATTCACAACAATAATCACTATCTTCACCAACATCATCGTCACCACTACCAACGCCATTATCACACACACTATGATTTCTTTTATGCGCTATAGGCATCCTTCTTCGGTATCTTAAGAATTAATCCTTTTGTTACACAACTCGAACAGGAGCAACTATGATGAAGCAAATCTTTGCTAACGAGCGATTTAGTTTACTAACGCCTGTCTGAAGATGGATGACGGTGATGCTGTTGTCGTCGCCGCCACTGCGATAGCTGCCGCTCCTGTTGTTGTCGTTGTCGTTGTTGTTGTTGTGGAGGTTGTCGTCGTCGTCGTTGTTGCGCCTGCTCCTACAGCTGCCGCACCTGCTGCAACTGTAGCGTTCCCAGGCACCAACCGGTTCGGAAACATGAACTGCTGGTTCAGTAGTTGTTGCTGACGCGACGAAAAGTGGTGGTAATGGCCATAATAATGGCGACAACCGCCATCAGTCAACCCCCAGGTGCCGAGGGTGTCATCGCTTTCGGCGATGGGGATCGAACCCTGCGCGATGAAAAAGCGCTCTGCCAGCAGCAGCTGCTGCCGAATCCGACGCGACCACAGCGTCGTACGAGCCGACTCACACGCTGTCCAGTGTTCCTCACGCGACAACTCTTCAAGATAGCGAGCGATATTTTCCGTACCTGGTACCAAATAAAAAATATATATATGTAAGAATCACTACTTACTTAAAAATTATGTAAGCCCATTTTCGGGGGTGGTGGACATAATCAAAAAAATATTTTGTCCAATGGAATAGGGGAGAGGTTAAAAAGGTTTTCTTTTTCACGACAAGCCACGACGCTAAACTGATACGCACATAGGGGAAGCGGCGGAAGTTAGGAGAAGGGTCCAGAGCATGGTGGCGCAATCTACCACACTAGAGGCGGCCCCGGCCGAGACCCGGCACAAGTTCACTCGATACAGAGGACAATCGCTATAACGGTGAATCGCACGTACCGCACCACCACGACGGAGGCCGTCCCAGTCCTCGCTAGAGTGATTCCCTGGGCTCTGCTGGCAAGGTAACAGGGGGCACAGAAAATACCTAGTTGAATCACTTGGGTATTTTACGAGCACGCACCTGTGGCTCTGCTACAACCTTACACAAATCCTGACGGGCTACGGATCCAAAAGTTCGGGTTAGGATTAGCAGAACGCCCAGCGCTACCAGCCTTGACATCCCCTCTATGACACCGACTTGAACAAAAACTGCTACTTTCTACCCCAACCGCAATACACGCCTGAGCATATAAACACTTAAAAAAAATATATATATATATATAGCTGACGCTTTGTAACTTCTACATATATATATATATATATATATATATAAAGTCACAAAGCGTCAGCTATCGATTTCTGAATAGAACAAATAACAAGCAGACTATGGCCTAACGCGCCACGTGAAAAGCGGTAGTAGAACTCACGTACCGGGTTGTTCAGCCCACGTCCAGTTCTCGATGATATGCGCTGACGTCGAGCCCGCTGCAGTTGCTCCGAGGCCGGTAGCAGCAGCCGCAGCAGCATTGGCACCAGCAGCAGCAGCAGTGCCACCGCCAGACGAATCCCCAGCGGCGCCGTTTCCGGCCGTACCCCCGGCTACACCTTCGGTGCTGGGCGGGGCCGGCGGCGCTGCGGGAAAGCACTTCTTACACAGCTCGCTCGAACGTCCCCGCGTACCGCTGCCACCGGGCGCCGCTGTTCCGCCTACGATGGCAACGCAATACAGACAAAAAACGTCTCTCATTATCAAGTACAGCCCATGTGTTGCTGTCTAGCAACACATATATAACTACAGGCAGCACATAGAATGTACACACACGCATCCAGGTCATAGCCATATATATATATATATATATATATATATATATTAATCCTGCAATAATATCTAACGACAAATGAACTGTACCTAAAAAGAATCAGCATCGTACAACACCGTTTTATAATAATAATAATAATACACATGATTATTATAATCATTATTATATTCGACGCACTTTATTTGATTTAAAGGAGATTATTTACATCCGCTAAGCAAACAGTGCTGTGTGCATTACAGGAGGGACCAGTGCTTGAATATTACAACCACTTCGGGTGTCTGTAACAACTTTACGGGACAAAAATTAGATTTTGTTGATTACGATAGATATGACAACGTATCTATAATAATAATAATAATAATAATAATAATAATAATAATAATAATAATAATAATAATAATAATAATAATAATAATAATAATAATAATAAGCATTCAGAAAACGACAAAGGCATTTACTATAGTAGATTGTTCGGTCTAGACTCCGCGCACAGTCAGTCTAGCCAGGTACGAGTGCGACTGCTGCTAGTGCTGAGAGGAGGTCGGAGACCCTTAGTTCTACCGGGGACGGAGATGAACAGGGTCGCCACTCTCTGAGACCACCTAAGTGTTACCAATGGGCAATGCGAATAATATGCAATACAATTAATTATTTAGCATTCCTAGTAGAGCAGCATTCGCAATAGCTACTCTACTAGGAATGCTAAATAAAACAAGGCCTTGACGCAGTCTGCAGAGTGTCCAAAGTGTGGTGTGGTACTCACGATCTTTACCGCCAATATCAGCTCCGGATGCGGCCTGCTGTGAGGCAACAAGGACGGGGGAGTTGGTGTCGAGCACATCGCAACAGGACTCGAGTTCGCCATCGGCAACGAGGTGAAACCACAGCCGGGTGGCCTGCGGTTCACGGAACACGTCCTGAAGATCGACGCGCCTCCATTTCGCATCGTGGGCCGGCGAAGCCCGCAGCCGAAGACACTCACAGCCGGCCGTGCCAAGGGCTCCCCCGCACAGCTCCGCCCCGTTTAGAGGTAGCATCTCTGCAAAGCGCATGATTTAAATGCACAACAGACTTTTTTTTAGCTGACCCTCAGCCAACATTTAACATCCACGGGACTGATTTCGCAATGCTTCGTAAGACGGACCCCATAAATACAAATCTGCAACGGTGGGGCTCAAACCCGTGCTGCACCCATGTGTCTTCTCCGGTCGCGAGACGCACGCAAATGCACCCCCACGCCACCACCGGGCTCGGCTTAAATACATATCCGATGTACTAAACGTAAACGAATACGTCATGGTACAAAGTAAAGTAGTTAGATAGAACAAAGTGTCGCATGCAGATGCGGAATGCACAGCAGCGTCCGCAATACGGAAACAAAGGTCTTCATTGACGACAGAACAAAAAATGCCACACCTATGCGTAGCCACACCATGGCGGCACTGAGCATTCTATTAGCAGCGTTGGTGACACAGTCTTTCGAAAACGAGCTAAAACTAGGACTTACTCACACATGATCAGCCGGAGGCACCATTTTCGTACATTGAAATACAGCGATCTCTCTAAGTCCTTAGGGGGAATACTGCCTCCGTAGGTGGCGCTACAGGGTGGAGGTCCCTAACTGCTAAGGAAGATCCTGCTTTAAGCTCATATATTGGTCCTCGTGGCCTGGTACGATGAATAATATAATCGTGTGCAGGGCTAATGCCGCTTCCAGCTTGCGCCACGAAGTGAGGCAACACGCTCATAAAACTAGCACCAGTAGAACACGTTTAATCCATGCAATAACAACGTTTATAATTAACAGGCAAACAGTTCTAAGCACTTGATCGCTGATCATTCAACTGGAAAAATATGGTACAGTGTTAAACGATTGGACACTAACTACCAAAAGCCTACCAAGGGTTTTCACTGCGCTCACCAGTAAGAGCTCTTGAGCGTCTCTTATACGATGGTTCCTCCACCACGACAACGTGCCAGCCCACTGGGCTGTAAACACTGAGGATTTTCTCGTTGCATTTGGTTCACTAGAGTAAGATACTCAGCTTATTCTCCTGACTTGGCACCGTGCGACTTTATCCTTGTTCTGAAAATGAACAAAACATTAGAAGATGAGGTTTCGACCAACGTTAATAGAAAAAAAATCGTTGTGGGGCGGTTTTAAAACATGGATTGACTCATGGCTCCGGCTCTCCGGAGAATTCCATCATAGCCACCACCCCATATATATATATATATATATATATATATAATTATATAAATATATACACCCCCTTCCCTTGTCCGTCCCGGCGCGTCCCGCCCGGGGACTGCCGTTTCGCGAGCTGAGACCTCAAAGATAAGAAAGTATGCGGACCTAAGTCGGGCGCACCACTTTTCGCCATTCGCGTTCGAGACGATGGGTGGCCCTGGGCCCCTCACGGTAACATTGATCTCTCGGGTTGGCGACGCGTTACGGCTGGCGACGATGCACAAGAGGGCGCACGCTTTCTTCTCCCAGCGACTGTCCCTGGAGATCCAAAGAGGTAACGCGACCTCAGTGTTCGGAACTATGAGAGACTGGATGGACCCGGACCTTCGCGCCAGGGGGCGGGCAGGACTTCCTCACGGGCATGAGCGATAGAGCGGCTACGGCGCGCAGAAGGAGCAACTAGGTCGACGAGCAGCAACACCGTGAAGCATTATATATATTCTTCTAAATTATAATAAAACCGATCAACTATGGTAGAAAGTATATATATATATATATATATATATATATATATATATATATCGCCTAATTAAATTTATATAAACTGGGAGAAACTAAATCGCAAAACAACTGATTCCAGTTTTCAAAAAACTGTATTTTATCATACAAATTTAAAAAGCATTGGTCTTCAAATCGAAGACTGCAACGTTGAGGTTGCCTACATCGCATAGAATGGCAACAGGGCTAAATCACAGCCTGAAGTTATATACTTATAATAGAAGTTCAGTCGAGAGCGTCCGCCCACCGGAAGCACTGTAAACTATCACTCGATCTTGTCCAAACTCAACCAAGCAACAGTTTACCGCCGGCCTCTCTGAAACGACCTCTTAATGTACGTATTTTACAACAAGCTCTGCCTCTTAAGAGGGCCCATACCACTCTACCTAGCCATTAACAATTGTGAGTGGAACATATACCTCACAACCCTTATTGGCTTCGCCTTTCTCGCTATCTCAACGACCGGTGCACAGCCTGACATTAGGTACATAAAGCCGCTCCTTACCCACTTGACAAGCAAAGTACTCGCTTCATGTACATTGGGTAACACCTTTCAAGCAAAACAAAGTTTGCCCGAGTGAGGTGTCTCCATACTCGGTCAGAACCATACATCAGCTCTGGGACAATCTTGAAGTGGAAGAGTGCTACCGCCATCGGAACGTACAGTCGCCGAACGTCGCCTACTTCTCCAAAAAGAGAGACTAGGGCTGCGTGCACTGTCTCGACGATGTGCGCAGTGAAAATCGTTCCAGTATGATGGAGCCGAAACCCCAGATACAGGAAAGAGTTGACTAATTCGAGGAATCCAATAACCACAATGTCATCTGCAAACATCGCAACTATGGCCCTTCGGTACTCTTATTGAATATAGCCGACAAGATTGGTAAGCAGAAGAGTGAGGGAGATGCAGCTCAGTGGGTCCCCTTGCAGGGTTCCTACAAGTTTGCCTCACCTGCAACACATCCTGCTCACCATGTACCAGTAAGGTGCCCTCAATGAACAAATTACACTGAGAAGAGAGTCACCATCCCTTGCACGTCGGAATGACTTCACCAAAAGATCTCGAGGTGCATTATCGAAGGCCTTGACGCAGTCTATGAAAAAAGTAGCGTTCTTTCAGACGCTATACTGCGGTATAACGTTGAAGCTCGTCTGTCATCGCCCTGCTTGCTTTTAAATAGTAAAAAAAGGCCTGGCGATATGCCAAGCTCCTGGAATTTAAAGAAATCACAAAGATGGTTTGCCAAGAGTGGCTCAGGCTGCTCACATTGCTCATAGTACGCCTGGTCTGGCTCCGCACCCTTTCCTCTCGGAGAAAAGCCAAGGACCTGACCAACGTCTTCTGCCTCAAAGAGCAAAATCATAGTATACCGTTACAATGTAAGCGGGCGCTCAATCATTGGAGCCAGGCGTACCGTCTCGCAGTTATATCGAACACCGGTGAAGTGACTCGATACCAGTTTGTCGATAAGCAAATGATTACCCCCCTTCTAGGTCGCACAACGTAGACTGAGGGCGTCCGTTCTCCCCTTTCGTGCAGTTGGATTTCCTCCCGCCTAGCCTATTCACGCTTGTGGCCATAGCAGAGCTTTATGTAAGCTTTTCTACTATTGAAGTAGTTAGACATGCATCTGGCTAAAAAACACGGTGGTGCATTTACCCTCACTTGGCACAAGAGCTCGAGCACCCTACGATGGGCGAGATAGCAAATCCGAGAGAACCACTTATTGTGATCTTATCTGCTTCGATTTCTTCTGCCTGACTACACTTCACATGGTTCTCTCTAGCAGTTCACAGCACGCGTATACATCACGGCCCACCTCGAGACAATCAATCGCTAAAAGTGAAAGGTCTACATGCCCAGTGGCAACCAAGTGTAGTGTGGATCACTTAGCTGTTTTTCCCGAATATCAAACATATTTACAACTGCTGACACCTGTATGTGTCTCATTGGAACCAGTTCAAGAAACAGGAAGCGTACGTGGCCTGCATGTACTTCCAAACTGCAGTCGATTGCGTACCCCGACACGCCCCGCTGAAAATGCGTCGAGTTCTCGATTCGAGGCAATGTATTTCATTTCCTACTGGATATGCAGGCAAGTTACCTCATACGACTGAAAAATAAAGGCGCATTTTATTACGCGGAAGAGATCCAAGAGACAGTTAGAGTGAGTTAGCCCGCCCCGATTTGTACTGTAAATGGCAGATTCAACAAATGCCTTGCGCGAAGGTAACTTTCCGGATACTTTTTCATCCAAGTCGAGAACGATCTCGCTGTTCTGGCAAAATCCAGGGAGCACTTACTGTTTTATCTCAATGAGACCGCGACCTGGTGGCGCTTTAGGAAGGGTGAAGCATAGCCCATTGTAGAAGTAAGCTAGAGGTCAGCTCGCTAGAGCTGGTGAACCATTTTCCTTATATATGAGTTAGCCCGGCGCGCTTCAAATATCGTTCGACCTAAAGAAAATGGCCTAAAAACATCTGAAGAAAAAGGCGCGATAATGGCCCTCATAGCACAACTTCGAAACGTGCACCGAACAATTGCCAAGTGCGTCTGCAAGAACAAGATGAGACCGATTATTTCCTACACACATATAGCGCTGTTTCCAACAATTGCAAACATAAAAGTACTAGAGAGAACCGAGCGGCAACCTTTAATGTTGCCACGAACGCCTCAGCTAGCTTCGTAATACCACTATGCTGAGAGTAGGTGATGACCGAGCAACTGGTACTAGAAAACTACGAATTCAAACGGTCAGTGGTAGGAACTATATAGGCATACTGCTTGTGATGGAGAATTACAACCGAAAAGCCGGCATTTGTGGAGGTTGTGATCTAGACCTCTACCACGTTCTGAGATGCGGAGACTTTTACACAATCTCGATGGAAACATGTGTCAACGACGCGTTAAGACGTAACGAGACAGATTGTTCTGCTAGCAATGGTGAATAAGTACTCGTTTAATATATATATATACATATATATATATATATATAATATATATATACATATATATATATACACATATATATATATATATATATATATATATACATATATATATATATATACATATATATATATACATATATATATATATATATATATATATATATATATATATATATACATATATATATATATATATATACATAATATATATATATATATATATATATATATAATGTTTGGCAGACAGCAGACAACTTAGCATATACGCAAACACTCCCACGCAGAGACGCATGTTGACTAATCGATCGCCGGTTGAGTTCTACGTCAGTCCAGCAAGAAAAACCAATGAACTTACGGCTTAGGAGGGATGCGTAGGAGGAAGAGTACAGAGTGATTACCAACAAAATACGCATGGAATTCCCTAGACGAACTTATCTACACCACCAAAATGTCTATTTAGCCTTTCCACACGGCGTCTTGTTTGTACGTTTAAATCAATTTCAATAAGCGTGTCGTCTACTTCTTCTACGCGTGCTATGAGTCCCGGTGCTATGAGCGCTCACATCCCCGAAGGCCGATTCGGCGCAATATTGACCTGCTCTATGCTCGCGCATTTTCTCCTAATTACTTCTTAGTGGGGAAAACAATCAACGTCGTAATCATCATCCTAGTATTAATCATACACCACAAGCCCAGAAGACAGTATCCTCGATCTCTCCATTCCTCCGACGCAATTGGATGATACCAGTGACCAGAGTGTTACATTTCGACATATCATCATCATCATCGCCGTTAGCTTCATCATCATCATCATCATTATGATTCCATGCAGTCTGCTCACTAAGTAGAAAGGAGCCCACAGCTCTAACCTCTGGTCAATTTCGTTCGTCGGTATGATGTGCTCTGCTCGTTATAAGCTCGCTCTTGTGAATACATGTATCGAGCATGTGTCGTCATAATGTTAACAACAAGAACAACAACAATAACCACAACCACAACAGCAATTCTACCCGCTCGATAACAATAACAATAACAAAGATGACATAAATATATTCATTCGTACTCTTACTGTCACTCGAATCTCTAGGTGCTTAAACAGATAGACAGACCGTGAGAGCACATCGCGAACGAGAAAAACGCCGTTTACACTTACAGCGCTGTTTTGTAGCTGCTAGCGTTTCGAATGCTGCGTTTTCTTATTCCTTTTTCCTCGTCGTACACTTACTCTGCACTCACTGCACTCTTGAACACTACGATGATTTGAACATTTATATACTATATATCTATGCAGATCGAGTTGATTTCGATTCTCAATAGTCAACGGCGGTCAGATGATAGTGGGATGACAGTCAGTGATGGGTCAAGTTGACAACAACAACAACAGCAACGATTACGACAACAACAACAACAACAACAACAACAACAACGCCAACAACAGTAACACCACCAACAACAAAACCAATTGTAACACCAGCTACATCAGCATTAGGGGGAGCAGTGAACTATTAACACTCGACCCGCCTCCCAATACCACCACCACCACCATAGTAATTAGAGTATAATTTCCAATCGAAATACACACAATTACTATCACAGCACATATGACTGACCGAATAATGACAGACGCACGGACAAACCAACAGACCGACAGAGAAAGACAGACAGCCTGAGTAGTAGTAGTAATAGTAAAAGAGAGTCGCGCGTTTTGTTCTGCTTGGACTCTACGGCCGTCGTCGATTCTATCGTTCGGTGTGTCGCCGTCACTCGGTGGGTGGAAGGTGAGTGGGTAGGGAGTAAATAAATAAATAATAACAAAGAGCAACCCTTTCCTCCTCCGCCAAAACAACAACAACAACAACAACAACAAGAAAACGCTGTCAAGCCGACGACGACGGTGCAGCATCATTCACAACACTGCCTTTTTCACTTACATCATTCACAACACTGCCTTTTCACTTAAATCATTCACAACACTGCCTTTTTCACTGTCGCCGTCTGGAAATGAAGAAGACTTCCACAGAGAGTTAGTTCTCTGACGACAGCAGACATCAAAGGATGAACGAAGAACTCAGGACCCTTTCAGAGAACGGCGACTGCGCCACGGCCGCGCGGAAGCCGGGGGTGGCGGGAAATTCAAATCGTGCTAATTAAACATTTTGTACGAGGTGATTATTCTCCGTCCCCTACGGGCTTGGACGAGCTAATTAAGGCTGCGCTCAACCAGCCATTTCGTCGGCCGGACTTCGCTTCTCTTCCTGCTCTTCCTGAGCCGGTCCCACTAGCAATCATACTTGTGCAGTGCATATTGACATAGAATATATATACATGATTCATAGGAATAAGAGCGATTTCTAGGTTTTTCGGGCTGTTAACTCTCCAATAATATTTAACGTTAGCATCATCATCATCATCAACATAACAGGACAACCAGAAAGGTGTCTTTGCTTTGGTGGGTACTGCACGGAAAAAATATTGTTATATGTATGCATGTATTTACATACGCACACATACTATTCATATATATCTGTAATGCGTACGTTAAAAATGTATACAATAAATGTAAAACACATTTTATTTAACTCCTAATGGCATGTAAACAATTGTCCCCCAGTGGACGTGACGACAAACTAAATGAGCCCTAAGTTCCTTAGTCTGGTGTCGACCACCTAGACAAGGCGCCAAGCACGCCGTGGCGTTACCACGTTGTATATGCAATGACAGAACAAAAAATGCACCAGCACGTAGCCCCCTATGTCCAATCTGGGACACTTGCATACCTTAGTAGTAGCTCCCTCAGTAATTTTACCTGGGGCCCACACGGTCTCAAAGGCAAAAGATCAATAATCCATAAAAGTCTCCAATAGATGCATGCTTCCAATACCTATATGTGAGTTTTATTTACCATTCCTTGTGAAATATCTTTTGAATCAGGTGCTCTCGCTGTGTAGTTTGTCATACAGCGTGCTGCTGGCTTCAGATATAGTTTTATATTATTGCTATGGTATCATTATATGTACTTTAACAAACATCCTCGTCTGTCGTGCATTCATACTATTCATTGGATTATCACGATGGTTATATTACTACCTAATTACACACATATTTCTCTTCGCCTGCGAAACTGCATAACCAGCCTGGGCAGCCCCGTAGCTGACCATTAAAGATGCTAAAGAGTCAGTCACAATGGCGCCCAATACTATATATGTATATATATGTTTATATTTATTTATTTTTAATAGGACCGTCTTCCCTGGACGGCAAACTTATCTAAATTCAATAATTCACCACTGAGCTTAAATAACAGGTTTTCAACGATTAAGGGTTTTATTCAGAAGGGGCTGTATATATATATATATATATATATATATATAATCAATGATATATATATATATATATATATAATAAATGATTATAGACATCTTAAGCAGAAGTTTATGGCTTAATACAGATGCGTCTTATCGGGTCGCTTCACCGACTCCAAAAAACGAGCACGGAGAACAACTCTGGAAATCTGGATGCGGGGCTCAGTGCAACCGCACGACAAAAATATAAGCAGGCTGCCGTTCCCAACACTTATAGAGTACTCTCTCGTAGTTGAAATTAATGTGCATACTCCTTGGAGTGCATCCACACGTATATGGTTTGGCAACATCAGCAACACCCATATCTACAAGGGTGTTGCTGGATCTACTAACACATCTAACTTGCTTACTGTGTCACTAACTCCAACAAGTTTAAGCTATCAATCAGAAACATTGGGGTCTTCTACTGGAACAAAGTGCCGGCCTCCGCCAGGCAGACAAAGTTTATGCTCAAATTCAAATGCGATCTCAAAAAAACCGAAAAGACTTTTTGGTCTTCAAATTTTTTTTCCGGGAAAAACAGAAAAAAAACGAAAAACTTTGTTGTAGACCTAATAAATAGGTAAAAATAGCAAATATAAATTATACATTTATTTATTATAAAAGGGGCTCCGAATAAGCTATGTGCTTAATAGAGCTCGAAATTGCCGTATGCAATGATCTTATAAGAAATGTCAATAAATAAATTCAAATTCGATTCATTCAGCGTATTAGCCACATTTTAGACGCTCGTAATGGGCTAAGTTGTCTGTGGCACGATATCGTCTAAATGCATCTATCGTCATCGCGTTCTTGTACTGGAATTATATAGGCTTTCTCCAGCAGGGCTATGTAGTAGCATGCCAATGACAACCACGTCCAACAAATTCAACCAGCACGACCGAGGCTCTATATTTGTAGATATATGCATGCATATATCTACAAAATACATATATACTATATATCCCTATGTAGATATATGCATACATATAATCATTTTGTTCTTCAATATGTAGTTTGTTTATTAAGAATACAAATGGAGCGACAATTGTCTCCCGAGAACGTATGCACAATCATTTTATTTATATATATATATATATATATATATATATATATATATAAAGAAAATGCAAGGTCTGTGTTTCACTATTCAATCAGGCTATAAAACGTCGCGAGTTCCACCGGTCTGTCACATTTGAATATTCGCGGACGTGGGCCGATTTGTTGATGTCCCGCTTTGTATACCGGCGTCACAGTCAGCTCACAGCCGCATCGGACAGGTGTTATTCTATCAGCGCGGCTGTCGGCGGATACAATCAGCATTCGAATCGCAAGAGTGAGTCGCGCCGTCTCTGTCGTAGAGAGCGAAAAAGACCAAGACCCACCAAAAATAGGCGAAAATGGTTCGTTGTTTTGTTTAATGTAATTTCATATGTTTGTGCATGAATACATTATATACTCATATCAGATATGTCAATACTCAATTGACCGACCAGTATTTTACGGCACGGGAGAAACTCGTGATAAATATACACAAGGCCATTTTGGATGATGCTGTGATTACGTTTTGCTTAATACGTTAATCACCTGCACGGTGAGCTGCTTCCGTACAGTGGCATTTGTGTACCGCCTTGGCTTGCTGCTTTTAAAGCGGAGAATTTGATCTGATATTAAATGTTTTCAAGTAAAACTTACATGTCGTAATATAAGTTGGTTTAAATCGTTTCGAGCGAGGCTAACGTCAGATTGGTGCTTAATTAGTTGTTATTGTTACACTACAAGCAAACGTATGCTTATATGATACCCCAATGATGCAAGCATAATATATATATATATATATTTTTTTTTTTTTGTTTTGTTTGTTTTTTGTTTTAACATTATAATGATGATATTTTTTTACATTATTTGCTTTCATATGTATACATGTGAGTATACATATGACAATAACTAATATCGTACCTCTTGATTGTGATTTTAGCTTCCGTTATCATTACTAAAGACTGCCCAAAACCACCCAATGGTAAGTTACTAATACCAAATTTACCTTTTGGAGTTGTCTTTAGGAAGAGAATATCAGAAGAGAGTATGAGGCGTCGATAAGAGTTAATCAGTGGGGACTAGAAAGCAACCTTAGCTAGAATTCACCAGAAGGTTCCAATATGTATTGATGTAGAGGAAGGTACAGCCTTGTACAGTAAATGTATGCACATGTGATTCTGGGCATACTCTTGTGTTTACATATAGTAAGGATGAAGAAGACATCGTTTTATTAGTCACTGTTTATTTATTTATTTAAAATGCACCCTGTTTGGGTATGGAAATACGAACATGATATATATATATATAACAAACATGGTAAAATGAATTATGAGCATTCTCGCTGAAGCTGAGAAAGCGACACGGATTCCGTACAATCAGGTAGGTGGTAGAGGGGACATGGGCCGCCACAACGACGGCATCTGCTGTCCTTCTTGGGTTCATGAAACCCAGCAGACCGGCATAGTAGATGATGAAATCCGTGAACACTGTAGCGAGTATTCAGGTGACGACATGGCCGGAGAGAGTCCTTCCAGGCCTGGTTAGTCATAGCTGGTGATAGATAAAAACTCTCTGGGAATTAGAGACACTTTTTGAGAATACTCATGCCGAAACGTTTCCAGAGCGACTGTCTGCGGTAAATTAAAGCGGTCTACGAGTTCATCAATAAATGATACTGAACCCGCAAGCATGTACACTAATCTGTTGCGCGAATTTGACGGAAGACCAAGTACTCGCTTCAAGAAAGCTGGCTTCACCCTATCCAACTGCCATAATTGCGAAGTGCTAAGATGTTTCCATGTCACTTGAATTCCGTAAGCAGCTACGGATGCCACTTTGAGCGTAAATAATGCCATGGCCGTCCGGACGGACAACTGTGCTGGGTTTCTGATATCCGCTACCGCGATAAGCGCTTTTCTACAACGCTCAGTTACATGCTGTGAAAAAGTTGTACCTCGAGACGAGAAAATTACCCCGAGATAGCAAAAGGTCTCTACAAACTGCACTTGCTCACCGTGAAATCGCAGTTTATCTGCGCGGGCTCGTTGCCCGCCACGCCGAAACTTAACAGCCTTGGTTTTTGACACGTTTACTATGAGGCCATTCTGCGAGAAATCTTCATCCAGTGTGCAAAGAGCAGCCTGCAGGTCAGTACGGATTCTGCTGAATATTACCAGATCATCTGCATAGAGCAGGGTCATGACCGTTGAGTGCCGCTCTTTCATGATGCGTGGCAGATCACTGAGTAACGTTATAAATAGCAATGGGCTGAGATTGTCGCCTTGCGGATACCCAGTCGTCTGATCAAACGTGTTATGCTCGCACACACCATCATCGAGGATAATTTGGTTAGCCATCAGAACTGCGCAGAGTAGAGTGAGCATTCGCGGTCCAACTCCAGTCTGTCCCAACTTCTTTAAGACAATGTTACGGGGTGCGATGTCGAAGGCAGATTTTAAATCAATAAAAACCGCGAACAACGGGAGTTTTTTCCGGTTTAATGAGATTGTGATCTGCTCGAGAAGTACTTCGCAGGCTGAGATAGTGGAACGCCCGGTCCTGAAGCCATGCTGCTCATCTTGAAGGAACCCCAGTGCTGTCAGAAAATCCGTGAGACTGCCATATAAGCACGAGGAGATGTCCCTGTCGAAGGTGTTCATTCCTTACACAATCTGGCCCGAATGCCTTGTTATTTCGTATACGAGCGAGGGCAACATTGACTTCGTCTAGACTAAACGGTTCATCAAGAGCCTCAGCGAAAAATCTCTCGGGAGTTTCGAGCTCGTACGAAATAGGAATCTCGAGAGGTACCGTATCCGCGTAAGTGAAAGCTGCTTGAAAGTGGCCCAAGAGTTTTTCAGATGGGATTGGACAGCTCGTAAAGTTGTGAGGCTGTCGTATAATGAGGTGGGGTTCTTGTTGTGCTTTTAGTATGAGGAGACGTTCTTGATGGTCGGCAAATGACCGCCTCTTGAGGTCTTGAAGCTTCCGAGAATGCTGTCGTGTGATTGAGTAAATAGCCGCCGCAGCTGGGTCATAGGACGATTTGTGGAGGGCTCTAAGTAGAATTTGCCTCAGCGCAAAGCAATCACTGTCGTACCAGCGTGGAGAGCGCCTATTTGGTAGTGAGATTAGCCACTATTTATGGTGTACAGTGACTAATAAAACCATGTCAAGTATCAGGTATTGCTTAAATATAACTTAACAAACATGCCACTTTATTTATTTTGATCAAAATTATATATATATATATATATATATATATATATATAAATATAAGAGCACAAGATGTTGCAAACCAGATCTATGGAAACAAATAGTACGTATGCGTTATACCGGCGAATTTACGCGTGTTTCTGACTCTGTGTTCTCTGCTAGCTTATCTGGTTAGACAACCGAGTCTTGATTTGAGTATGTTGCCATGATTCATCATGCATAGAAACCACCGCACCCCATCCTGGAGATTAGCTCTTCTTTACCAGGCACGCTTGCGCTGTCTGGTAGGCTCAAATCCTTTGCGATGTTTTAGAACTGCCTCTACTAATTAGGGAGTTCTTTTTAATCGTGTTGAGCGCAGCGAATCCTGCCAATGGGGTTGGAGAGTTTTGCACAGCGCGACTCTAAGCGCAGAAACAACACACGATCACCCATCATATGCTGCATGTTACCGTGCTCGTCTATTTTGGCTGCTACCTACAGCGCGAGTGTAAGGCGTGTAGTTATTCCGTACTAGACATATCATGCATAGGGCATAATACCGTTTTTTCTCATGTAGTCGGTTCCGGTAGTTGTTTAAAAATCTCTGTTGCCACGTTTGTGCCGTCTCCTACATTGATTCACTACACACGGATAGATTTAAGGTTCTTTGAGCGGAAAGATCTTTTTTATTTAATGCACTTTAAAAATCTCACTTGTTGAAATGCTCGTCGGCGTGTATCCCCTGAAATCGGCGCAAATCGTAGTTTCAACCGAAGTCTCAGAGCGGAATAATAGTCTTAGATATCCTAGGGTCGTGGCGGCGTGGTCTAGGGGACTAGTGCGCTAGTCATGGTTGTCATCTACCGGGGTGTCGCCGGTTCGATCCCTGTTGTTGATCGATTTTTTTGTCTAGTCTAGAATTAAAAACAACCTCCCTAAAAATATTTTTAAATCTTTTAGAGATCCTAGGATCGGGGACGAATTAATATTTTTCCGAAAATCTTTATAATCACGGTGTGGCACGACTCGCTAAAGTGGCATTGCAACGATTCCATTTGGTACCTACGAACATTTATAGGTTGGGCAAGGGATCGTTGTGTTTACTAATATTCAGTTTATACTAATACTAACCCTATAGAATCATCATTTTTTTAAATACAATGTATATATGTAGTACCGTTAAAATATTTGCTGGTTGTCCTTATTTAGTTGGTTGAGTTGAAAAATGGCGAAACTTATAACGGTCATCTTGTGAGCTGTGACAACTGGATGAACATCAGTCTTCGTGAAGTCATCTGCACCTCAAGGGTACGTTCGTAATGTCAACGTATGCCCACACATCAAATGATATTTCGTTGTACATGACCAATGCAAACTAAACGGCATAACATGTAGTTAGGTTTTTGAAAAATTGATGTCGTAATGCAGAGCGTACTGTTTGCTTCCGTCTTCCCTTGACCTATTGCAAATTGTATTTTATTTTTTCCTTTGCCTTTAGTAAAGTTAACGATTTTGCAACTTGCCACTTGGCCAGAAGTTGTGAGCGCAAAGTCTAAAATTCACCCGAAGCATACATTTCTGTGATGTCAACTCTAATGATTGAGTGATTGATTTATTCGTTTGATAAGTGTGTGTACACATTTCACCCTTTTATATCAGGGGCGCATAACGCTGCAGCTAGTTGATGCAGTTAATATTGAGTTGATGATGAAATTTGAGGCTGGATCACCTTAAATGATGACCGAATTTCAATGCTGTCCTGTTACAGGATGGCGACAAGTTCTGGCGTTTGCCAGAATGCTACATTCGTGGCAATACGATTCGCTTCCTGCGCATCCCCGACGAAGTGATTGACATGGTTAAGGAAGAGATCCAGGGTGGCCAGGGCGGCGGTGGACGTGGCGGTCGTGGTAGAGGAAACTTCCGCGGCCGAGGCGCTCCAAGAGGGGGCCACCATCGGGGAGGTGGTCCCGGTCCCCATCGCGGCAGAGGCATGTGATTGCATTGCCGGACAAGTGCGATCGCTACTTGTGACATCCTGCCACACCTCATAATCATTCAACTTTACCATGATCGTCATCATCATCGACATCATCCTTACACTTGCTGTTGTTGTTGCTCTCATTTCTTAGCTCATCTATTGCGTCGCCGGTGTATTGATTTTGACTACGTTATCAGCTCGTCATAGTAGAGAATCCTTCGATACACATATTGCTGTTGCATAATTGAGGACACATAACCTACAGCATTGCTAGTGTTTTGCATTTCGAAAAAAATGGCAGGACTAGTTGAATCCTCGAAAATAGTGTGGCCATGGAGGTTATCCTTAGCATTAAAAAAAAAAACGTAATTTCGTGTTTGCGATGCTCAGGCTCTACGATGACGGTGCTCTGAAGATAAATAGATCCATATATACACGGCGTAATAGATTAGCTAATATCCTACAAAACACCTGGAATGTATAATCTAGGCTAGGTTTGATTTGGTTGTTTCTTTAATGTAAATGGTGAGTGAAGATGAGAAAACGTTGTACATACTTACGTTTCAACTAATAAATAACCGTATATTTATTCACTGTCTTTGGTTGTGGAAACGATATTTAGTGCTACCGACGTTGACATCGCTTAAAAGAACTCGAATAAATGACCCACTTTTATGCGGGTCATATTTTAAATATATGATATTGATTTTATATGAGTCTCGTATTACTTTAGACCTTTATTTATATATAAATTAATGTTGTATTATGTGAGATCGATATATTTTTTTCATTTCACAGTGAAGCATGGAGTTTACTCGTAATATGGTTAACATTTTCATTAAATTGCAGGTACATGTAGATTGTAAATATCTACAATGTAAACACATACATATACATTTGCAGTTAAAACTAGGAGGTATTGTTTTCTGCAATTAATTTCATTACGGAAATTATCTTAAAGACGCCAAGCCGCTCCGTATTTCGGAGGTTCTGCAGTTGCCCGTTCTATACTTTTGGCAGCATGCAGGTTAAAGAATGCGTTAGAGTAACTTGAAAGTTTGCATTCTTAAGAACGTAGTATTTCATCACGCACTAATTGGTAGTTTATTGTATCGAGTGTTGAACAACAATCGATTACAAATCCGGGTACGTCGTTCGAATATAAGTTCGCCAAATTGAGTAACTGGGAGGGAACGGCCACGCCGTTCTCACAAGAATATTCAGCAGAAGAGTATGGCGCGGATGTCGTTTGCAAGGATAAAGACAATCACACATTGTTATAAACAATATAGATTCCCCTCAGTTTTAGCGAATGTGGAGCGTGGTTGAGTTGAGGTTACGATGGAGCGCTGGGCTAAAGTCATCGTCTAAATAATTTTCTGACCAACTGCGGTGAGATTCCCCCGATGTCAGTTATGGTCCAACCGCGAGGAGTCATCTTTGGCCAAGAATGTCGCAAGTTCGCCCCGTAGTGTGCGACGCAACACGATCTACAGCAGAAGTTCATACTGATAAGTCAAGTCAAAAGTACCTCATAAGTGAGTATGAAGAAGATATGCCTTACGGCGATTCAAAACCCGTAGCGGACGGAGGATGGTCTAAAATTAAAATTATCACAGCCCCGCGACAGCTGTGGCAGCACGGCCTGGGCCGCTAATGCGCAACACTTCCCTGCATTGGATGTACTCAAACGCAGGTTCGATCCCGCGTGTGGAGATGTATTTCTTTTGTTCGAACATGCCAGGAATGTACATGTAAAGCATTAAAAGAGATATAACACGTTTCGGTGGCGCACTTAAATCTGTGCGTGATAATTCCACGGTGTCACAAGTTGTTTTGTTCTTTGTAACAAAAGGATCCGCTTGTTTTGTTCTTTGTAACAAAAGGATCCGCACGAGCATGACCAGAAAGGCTCCACCTGGAACAAGCCCTTAGCGGCAAAGGTCTTACATAGGCAACGCCTACTTTTTTCTTTTCGATTCCTACCTTCATTCCACAACCAACGAGAAAAATTATCTCTAGCCCTATGAGGTAATAACCTAAGGTGTAATCTTGGGGACTTATAGACGTACCGGGGAGAGTCCGACCCACCCCCGAAACACAACGTCGTTTGTGTACGATGGGGATCATCTGCACTGTTACTAGAAGGCGAAAAGGTTATTTCTTCTGTGCTTGCTTCTGTCTAATTTGCTCGCGGTCTGCACCTCACGTGCACTCTAATTCTCATTTTCATATTGCGTAGTTTGCGGTACTACTGGCGAGATCTCTGTCGTCGCGCAACTTGTGCTGTTATTCTATCCTAACGTCTGCGTCAACAGCTTTTTCTGCAAGAACCGACTCGATGAAAGCTAACGGTTTTGTCCGGCACCCTCCTTTCGGTGGAATAGCTTGCGTAAAGCCCGTATTATAGCCGGAGCTACTTTGCCAACTTCTACCGGCTAGTAGATTACCGAAGTTCACTATAATATGGTAGCTTGAATCTCAAGTCATTTGTTTACTTATTCCGTTTTTACCTGAGCGGTAGCTCCTTGCTGTTGGCGTCCACGCTATACGTGACAATTTATCCATTAACCATATTATTTGCGTCTTCGTCTGTATACTTTGCATACACATAGCGGCAGTCTCGTTGGCATGTCCGGAACACTACACGAGCCTTACCAACTTTGTATTCAATAGTGCGGTTGTGATTCCCGAGCTTTCTCTTGCAGTCTGCACATATCCCTTTAAGTAAGTGCGTATGCCACTCTCGCCCTCCTAGCAAAGCGTCGCTGCGTCGAACCGAGTATCATCAAGACATAATGGAACGAGAACCACCAAACCATCCCACCCTATCCGCTCTTCTTTGAGTGGCACGCTGCACGACAACAACCCCGCATATGCACCATGGCTTTCCTAAAGTAATACAACCACATTACCGTCACAAAATATTTCTGACGCAAATGTATTGCCAATCTCGTAGACAATTTTTAAACCTATGTTGGTTCATCGCTTCTGGTAAACGTCCCACTTTACAACAGTACATACAGGAGCCATATGACCGCTCCGGCAGGAACGTTCTTAGTTGTCCTGCAACAGCTGCCGCCACAGGCAGTGGAAGACTGCGCGTTGGTGCGCCGCAAACCGACTAACTAAACAGCATATGAGCTTTCTAGGAACAATAATAATTTCATTAACCTAATAGTCGACGTACTCGATGGAGACGTTGCCCGCTGAGACAGAAGGAAGACAAACTTTTTCTCTCTTTGGTTGCCGACCAATCATCGTGAGCATGATTTACCATGCTACCGCTACCGCACCGCCAGCCTCATTTCAACCAGTCCATTTCACTGCCATGGTTGTTTCCGCAGACCTCCACCCCTCCGTTTCGATGGACAATCAGCGGTGGTCAGGGCCCGAGAAGGGCTTCGCGCCTATGATGCGCAGTCTGCTATGTATGCGGCGGTGTCACATTAGTGCTTGCTACAGAAAAACAGCTCAAGGGCCTTTATCTGGCTCGAGAAACAACAAAACTGTGCACTATTTTTTTGCAGACGTATGGCGACGTGGCCTATGTAGTAACCTGTGTTGGGCAGTAGCTAGTGCACAATACTTCGATTGTTTTTGCAAGGCTCGATTGCAAATTCGCCTATTTCTGATGTTCCAACATGTCAGGAGCGTTTAAGCAAACGCATTAGAAAAATACTTGTGTGTCTAGTCATTCCACGCTGTCACAAAGATTTGTTTTTCCAAACAGCCCACATAAAAGTACAACATTTCTGAACAAAGCCAAAAAAGTTCCGCCTGGAACCACAACTAGCCGAACATATAAGCGTACAAATGTTTCTGTATTGTCGGCAATTGTCCGGAAATTGCTGGCTAATCCGGCAAAAATCCCAACAAAAAGGCCGCACATTGAGAAGTGTACGATTGTGCTTGGTCGGAAATACTATGATTAGGTGCGTAGATATCGTCACAATCGAACCATGAGTTGCTCGTCTACCAAGCACCACCACACGACCATAGCGACAACCATCTTCCAACCAGACCACGACCGTAAGATGAACAGCGAACGCTTATCGTTCTGGGGTGCGCCCAACTATCGGCGTTGCGCCAATTTGCAACTGGAGCAATTACGCGCGCGGGCTACTGCCTAAAGGCGGCCGGTTTTGCATCGACCAGCGGGAGCTGAACAAAACGACCAAGAAGAAAAACACGTACCGCGTATCCGCTACCTCGAATAGACATTGTCCACGACTGAGTGACCGGAGCCAGGTTCGCTTCGTCCCTCGATCTCAAACAGGGATACTTGCAGACCAGTTCTCGATCCCGACGAATCAAACAGCTGTACATATGCAGCTCTTTAGTGCTCAGCTCCTACTAGCGTGGGTTCACTAACAATTTGGCAGCCACCTCCGCCCCGCTCAACTGACTGACTGCTTGAGGCCGATGTTCCTTTGCAATCAATGCTTTAGAGGAACATCTAGCACCAACGATCACGGGTCACTGGCGTCCTACCGCGGCCTGAGTCCAATTATTCTCACACCGAGCAAGAGTTTCTGGCAATCGTATATCGGCTATTAAGAAGTTCTGTGTCACGGCCGACCGGTAACAGTTATTACAGACTACCACGCACTTCGTTGGCTCATGTCAAGCCGGACATCTTGCCGGACGCCTGACACGCCTGAGCACTGTGTCCATTAGTCAATTAGGGTGATCTGCAGCTCTAAGAACAGGAGCGCGGCTTTTTCAGTTAACTTTTTTTATAATTCTAGACCATCTTCCGTCGTGGGAACCGCCGTGCGGAATATCTTCAATGCGCTGAGAGCCGGACACGTTTACATAGTTAGGTTTATCATAGGTATAATTTATCCTCAATGAGCACCGCTCAAAGAAATTCGATCAATAGCGGGGATCAAACCAGCGATAGCCCCAGTAGATGACAACCATGACCAGCGCACGAGCCCCTTAGACCACGCCGCCACATCTGCCTAGTAGTAGACTGCAAGGCCGGAGGTACCAGGACGATGGCTTGTCCCATTATCCGCTGCCGACCACTGACCATGACTTCGATCCACCCACACACCACTACTGAGAAGAATTATAATTATTAACACCGTCAACCTCGCCCGCGACCACGAGTCCGACCCAATACTTAACAACTAAATAACAACTTCTCGATCGATTCGCCTAATGTTAATGCTTCCGAACAGACACCTACCAGAAGCACAACTGGTGACAGCAGACTCGCAGGGTGTGTTTTAGCATTCGGCTTTGCGTTGCCGTATTTTGTTACTTGGTGTTTGCCCAGCCTCCCGACATATCTCAGAGAGACAATGGCTCTGGGATGTGCTGCGACATCTTTTATGCCTCACGTAGCTTTGACAAGATATGTAATGTTATAGTGTTGAATGATAAATTGTAGTCTTTTCCTCAACATTGAGGTTAACTGACTGGTTTATTTATTGACAAGACTCAACCTGTGTGCGAAGATTCTAAACGTTGTCGAATATTATTGTAAAAAGAAAATTGTGAAAAGCTAAGCAAGCAAATAAATTTAAATTAAACACAGAGTTAGTAATAATTTAAATATGACAACGTCAAAACAATAAAAACTTGATTTATTTTATTCAAATAATATACACTTTATGTATAACGTGTTCCTCATAATCTTCCATCAGTCTTCACGCTTCCGGCGACGGAAGTAGTGCATCGATTTAAGCTCAAGTGCCGCGCATTCTACCGCATGGTACTTTAAAACTTTTCTGGACTGGCTCTCAGCCAACATCGTATAACGGCCACGGAAATTACTTTCGCATTGCTTCGTAAGGTAGTGACAACCATGCACTATGTACCTGGTGTAGGCGTGGCGACAATTACACACAGGATCAGATCAAAGGTGCAAGGCACTGAATATGTCCAAATCCCCAGTCTTCCATCTGGCCTTTTCGGCTTTAGCTTTCCACTCCGAAGTAAAACATTTGTAGGGCACTGTACGCGGCACTTTTAGCCTTAGCCGTTCATTCAGCTTCAGGAGGATAAACTGGCCGACATAGACCCTGATATCTTCATAACACCTGCAATGACTGACGACGCGTGGAAAGGGACCGACCGACCGACCGAATCGCCATGTGATAGTGCGTTTTTCAGTACACGGCTACCACCACCACTTGTGTAGTGCAGAAGGCTTCTTCGACCCCAATGTTGACTGCAGATGTAAATATTGTCATACCGAATGCTCTAGATACCACGGTCTGGTTTGCAGGAACATTGGGTCTCTAAATCAGCTGTTTTATGTGTTTAATGTCATCATAACGTGATTTTGTGAGCTCCTGACGCCGAGCCAAATCTTTGTACTTAGGTATTATCGACACTAAATGTCGTAAATGTAAATAAATTGAATTATATAGACAAATTTATGGAGTGGTGTAAATGCTTCGATCTAGAACTATCTGTTAATAAATTCACTTTGGACACAATAATCCTGCACACAAATACACGCTAGGCTCTAAAGAACTAACCGTTAAGAAGGCGACCAACTCATATACTTGAAGTGGTAACGGCTGCTACAAGGGGACTGAACTGGATATTGAGCTAGTTTGTGGTTAAAGACGCTTCCCTGTATCAGACTGTACAAACAATATGTTCTCCTAGTCTTATTATACATTTTACCCGTATGGCATCAATGACTCGTGTGTGATGAGAAGATCCTGGGCAAAATATACGAAAAGTTCACAAGACGTGTTGCATACCGCTGCAACATTAGCAGAAATAATGTTGAGCGCATGGACATAGCCGTTATATTAAATAAGATCAACAGATGTACGTTTACCAGGCATATGTAAGCAGCCTGATAGATTCAATAAGTTCTTTGAAGTCATGACGACAATAACTCGCTCTGATATAAACATTGGCTTTGGCGAAAAACTGCCTGATGGCGATGTATTTTGCCTACGTCCATAGTCACCTGACCTACGCTGTAGAAGTTTATGGCTTATGCGTCTTATCAGATCGCTTCACCGACTCCAAAAACGAGCACTGAGAACAACTCTGGACGTCTGGATGCGAGATTTAATGCAACCGCACTACAAAAATACTAACATTTTGCCGTTCCCAAAACTTATAGAATACTGTCTCGTAGTTGAAATTAAGCGTGTACTCCTTGGAGTGCATCCAAACTTATATGGTCTGGCAACATCAGCAACACCCATATCTACAAGGGGTAACGCATCAAACCTGCTTACTCTGTCACACGCTAACTCCAACCAGTCAAGGCTATCAATCAGAAACATTGAGGCCTCCTACTAGAACAAAGTACCGGCCTCCGTTAGGCAGACAAAGTCCCTGCTCAAATTCAAATGCGATCTTAAAGAGCATTATCATTAAACTTTGGTATCTGGTTAAAAGTGATATAAAAATACAATCATGCTGCAATATATTGTAAATAGGTAAAAATGGCATATATAAATTATACACTCTTATTCATAAAAGGGGCTCCGAACAAGCTATGTGCTTAATGGAGCTTGAAATTAATGTGTGTAATTATCTACAAGAAATGTCAATAAACAAACAGCTAGGGCTGTAGCCAGAAAAAAATCGTTAATAGAATGTTCGCGTGGCGCACAGCCCGCAAGTGCGAAAATGTACAGCCAAATATGTAAATCGTCAGGTAGAGCGTTTGTTAAAACTGTTGGATTATCCTCATTGAATTCCCCATGCCAAAAGGTGTGTAAATAAATTACGTCCATGAGGAGCCTCAATGCTGAGAGAACGGACATCCTAGGACATCGCCTACTTGTCCGTTAAGAGAGGCAACAGTTATTTAACCAGCAGATGACGAGGGGCTTTGTCAAAGGCCATGACTTGGGCATAAGAGATAGAACCTTGTGTAATAGCACGTATGCCTTGGTCTCATAGCGCCATTCTCAACTAATTAACAAAAATAATTAAAAAAAAAAAAATAATAATAATAATAATAATAATAATAATAATAATAATAATAATAATAATAACGAGCCAGTCATCTTCTCCCGTATCCTAGCTCGCGTTCGCAAAAGCATTAAGCTAGTTAGAATAATTCCGAGGGGAGTCAGAGAAATCTGTTGCGCAGCCTACGCGGAGGCTCCTTCTCACTTCAGCTCGAGACTAGATGCTGGATCGTGACGCAGATTAATGACCTTGCCGACACTTATGTTGCATATTCCAGAACGAAAAAGCAACGACAGCACATTATGCCAAATAATTAGGAAGAACATTACAGAATCCCGATGGAGAACGCTGGACAATCTTTCTAATGGACAGCACCACAGCCTCACACAGTCGCGCAAAGACACTTTTCCGACCGTCAGATTGCCGCAAGGGCAGAACGCAAGTTAGCTGCGGGAGACATACGCTCCGCCGCACGCACTCTATATTCTACAGAATCCTTCGCATTGCCCGACGATCACACGACTCAGGAACTTAGAAGCAAGCATCCCTCTCCCCCGGCTCACGTTAGAGACCGCTTGATCAACTTTGAGCAACCTCCCTCGGAAGAACCTTTCATCGTCCCGGCACAGTTCGTAGTTAATGCAGTTCGCTCATTCTCACTAGGCCTCTGGCCCTGGACTCGATGGATTACGTCCTCGACATCTGAGAGATATGCTAGACAGCACGATACCCTCTTCCGAAAAACTGCTAGCGGAACTGCGCTCTTTGACTAACTTGACCCTAAGTGGCAGGCTGCCAAGTTTTTGCCACCCAATCTTCTATGGGGCAGATCTGACAGCCCTGAAGAAAAAAGACGGTTCCATTAGACCAATAGCGTGCGGCCTCACCTTACGTAGGCTGGTTGCCAACGTAGCAATTTCCATCAATAGGACGGCAATTGTGAAAGCGGTGACACCTCAACAGGTTGGCGTATCGGTAAAAGGCGGAGCCGAAGCTGCAGCACACGCAACTCGGGCGGAGGCAGAGGGGCGCCCACGGGTCCTGGTAAAACTAGATTTTCAAAACGCCTTCAACACGATTCGACGCGATGTCATTCTTAGTGAAGTTAAAGCAAAAGTTCCACAAATGTTCCGCTTAGCGTGGCAGAGCTACGGCACGCCATCACTGCTGTCCTGGGGAGAGAGTGAGCCTCTTCTCTCAGCCAACGGAGTACAGAAGGGAGACCCGATTGGACCCGCCTTATTTAGTTTAGGAATCTCAGGATTAGTGTCCCGTATGAGAAGCCCACTAAATGTGTGGTATCTGGACGATGGTATACTAGGCGGCCCGGCAAACGTAGTGGCCTCCGACATACGAAAAACAGTGGATAAGGACGGACTGCACCCTTTAAGCTGCTCTAAGAGCCCTGGTAGAACTCTCAGACACGCGGAAATCAACGCAGTTTTAAAGAAGGCTCTTCGTAGAGCCGGCATACCAAGCACCCTAGAGCCCAGGTTGGGCTTCGAAGACGACAACAGACCCGACGGCGTCACCATTCCGCCATGGTCTAAGGGCAAATGTCTAGTATGGGATGCCACGGTATCATGTACAGTGGCTCCGTCATACTTGATGCATAGCGCTACCCGGTCAGGGTGGGTTGCCGAACATGCTGAGATCGCAAAAAAGCGCAAATACTCTGACCTAGAGAAAAGATACCACTTCGCACCCGTCGCCATGGAAACGATGGGTCCAATCAGCAAAAACACAAGTATCTTCCTCAAAGACCTAGGTATCAAAATAAGTGCTAACACGGGTGACCAGCGCGAGGGTGAGTTTCTACGTCAGCAACTCTCGCTCGCAGTGTGTAGGGGAAACGCCGCCGCTGTCATCGGCTCCATGGATTGAGGAGCGGGGGTGAGCCTAGGCGGGTACACGTTTAGATCCCACAATTGTAGGGAAACACCGAAATAATAATAATAATAATAATAATTAAGAGTAGTAGTGTGTTTTTCCAGATGTCATGGTACGATATGTTTATCTTATCATTAGGTGTGTTCCATTTGGCGCACTAAACTCGCTTTTAACATTTCCGCCTTTGATACTAGGACGACCACCTCTCTTAGACGGTATCCATGCTCAATTCGGCTAGCTAGTTCACACACTCAGGTAACATGTTTACGACGTCGCAAGCACTGTAAAAGAAATCCTACGCATAGCGCATGACTAGATATCTCGTCGCAGGCGTGATCGTATGAAGACGGGTTGCCTCTTGCCAGTTTTGTCCAGCATCTCTGCTTGCTGTTCTGATACCTTTATCTCCATCAACATTTGATTGATATTTTTGGCTGATTAATTGATTGGTTCTATTTATTCATAGTTTGTCAGCGCATGTAATAACACAACAATTATATTGTGTGCACGTTGAGACGAAACAATTTAAAAGTTTTTATGCGTTCTTGCTCTACGACGCCCACGATGTACACAGCGTTCCATAGAAGGACAGCGGCAGCATCAGTCTGAGAAACTCGGCTTCTGTGATTTACTGTGATCTCTTGCTCTAACAGAGTTGTGCCGAAGGTATGATAACGCCGCTGTGCACGGACGAGACAGTTACACCGCATACAAGGTTTATTATCGATATGTATTCCAGTAGGGTCACGCATAAGAGGGTCCTGCTGGATTTGTTGGAAGAGGTACTCCCAATGGGTTCAACTCTCCCATGTATAGTAATGGGTGACTCGAATCCGAATTTGCTGGCTAATACAGACTGGGAAAGCTATATATCTTTTTTTTTCAGTAAGAAGCATCTTCTATGCCGTCAAGCAAGTGACTCGATTTTCGGATCACTTACCCTGTGGTAGTGTTCTTTTCTGGAAGGTGTTCTCCGGATACAGAGGCCCTACCTGCTTCCTCAGCCTTATTAAGGATACATGATTGGGAGAGTGTCAGTTTGTTTCTTGACCGAGTTGCCCGTTTAAGCTAATTAAAAGTGTATGACGCTGACGGCACGGAAGAAGCTTTTGAAGCTTTCAGTAACTTGTTATTCAGTGAATGTAATAGATGCTTTAACAATTTCTGCCAGAGTAATGTGAGACAGCATCTAAAGTTCAATTTTTCTGCAATGTTGAGGCGCTTGCGGCAAAGCGTTAACAAGCTTTGCCGTTGGTATCAAAAAGCGCAGTCGAAGCGCACCGAAAGCGAAGCCAAGGCAAACTTTTATAAGAGGCGCTTTAGGCAACTCCAGGGTGACACTTCCAAACTTTGGAACTTTATTTAGTTCGTGTGTATAATAGTTCGTGTGGCAGAGCCAGGAGGTCGGTGGAACTTCCCACTTCTCTGGAAGCCAGTTCTGGGCTTGTGACTGAGCCAATGGAGATAGTGACAGAGCTAAATCACCATTTAGCTACGGTGGGATCCAATACAGTAAAGGCTCTCCAAGTTAAGGAAAACGTTCAGCCAGCTCTGGAAGCCACTTGGTTTAAGATAGATTTGTCATTCTCTTTTTTGGCAGTAAGTACGCCGGAGGTACAGAGAGAACTAGAATCCATGAAGGCTTCCTGGAGAGTTGGGGCTGTAGGAATCCCAGACCGATTGCTAAAGCTGTCCTCCGTCACTCTTTCTCGTCCATTGGCGTCCATTGGCATCTTATAAACCGTTCCCTGACTACTGGTGTTTTTCCCGCTAGACTAAAGGTGTCCACAATGATTCCCTTATTTAAAAATAAGGGCGATCGTAAAAATCCGAATAATTACTGACCAATTTCTTTAGTGGATTACCTCTCAAAGATACCAAGGGCACATTAGTTCGATTGTTTTTTCGAAGAATTAGTTTGGATTTCGTAAGGCACGCTCAACTGAACTTGCCCTCGCTCATCTATATCAAGGAGATCGCCAATTCTTTCCAAAACGACCAACTTTGCCTCGGCATCTTTTTGGATGTTTCTGCCGTCTTCAACTGTGTAAATCATTTGTTGTTCTTATACAGGTAGTTCAATAAGTTCTTAGAATGAAAACCAAGAATTTTCCAAATCATGTTTTTAAATTTATCTTATTCGATATACTCCCCGAGATGCTCAATACACTTTTCCCACCAAGATTTCAGAGCTTTTATACCTCTTAAGTAGAATTCCGCGTCTTTAGACTGAAAATAGGCATTGACAGCAGCCTTAACCTCTTCATTGCTGGAAAAACGCTTTCCACCGAGACTATTCTTCAAATGTTCGAAGAGGAAATAATCAGAGGGGGGCAGGTCTGGAAAATAGGAAGGTTGTTCAATAAGTTCGAACCTCAGTTGGGCCAGTTTTGCCGATGCTTGCCGGGACTTGTGTGCAGGAGCATTGTCCTGGTGAAACAGGACAACCTTCTTCTGCAAAGCGGGCCGTTTCACGATGAGTTCTTGCTAAAGGCAGTCCAACAGTCTTGCATAATATTCTCCTGTGATCGTTTTACCGCTCTCAAGGTAGTCGACCAGCATTATTCTACGTTGGTCTTAAAAAACTGTAGCCATCACCTTTCCGGTCAATGCCGTTGTCCGCACCCTCTTCGGAGGTCCTTCATCAGGTGCACACCATTGGCAAGATGCTTCTTGGGTCTCGGGAGTGTAGTGATGGACACAGCTTTCATCGACGGTCATGAATCTGCGCCAAAAATCCGACGGATTGTTCGACATCTTGGCCAAATTTTGCTGTGAAGCGAAA
Organism: Dermanyssus gallinae; assembly: GCA_003439945.1. NCBI lineage: Eukaryota > Metazoa > Arthropoda > Arachnida > Mesostigmata > Dermanyssidae > Dermanyssus > Dermanyssus gallinae. The sequence continues at coordinate 10,598 of QVRM01001785.1, read as the reverse complement.
ACAGGCGCGTTTTTTGGCCTTGGTTGAGCAAATGCGGCAGCCATTTTTCTCTGAGCTCTTTCATCTTCAAGTTTTCGTATAGGATAAAATGCACACTACCTAAACTAATTCCTAATGCCTCCGCTATCTCCTTAATGTTCATTCGCTTATCTGTGCCAACGATGTTTCGCACTTTCTCTATGTTTTCCTCATCAGTTGCCGTTTTTTGGCCTCCTGGACGTAGTTCATTCTCGGTGCTCCTGCGACCTCTTTTTAACACATTAATCCAGTTGGAAACAGTGGCAAAACATGGCGCAGAGTCACCGTACGTCTCGTCCAACCCAATTTTTACTTGGGTCGCATTCCAACCTTTGAAATAAAAATGCTTGATAACCACTCGAAACTATGTTTTCTTCATTTTTAAAAATCACGCCGATACGTTGCACGGGAAAAGCTATCAAACGAAATCGCAACGGCCAATCACCATAATATTTTGAGGGCTAGCAGTCGAAAAGTTGCCGTTCCTAATAGCGGTGGAAGCGCGCCAAAATTCGAATTCTAAAAAGATCATTCTAAGAACTTATTGAACTACCTGTATATGCTCGAAAAACTTGGTTGTGATAGCACTATTGTGTCCTGGGTTAGGTCATACCTAGCGGAGAGGCAGCAGGCAGTAAAAAAATGTTATTTTAGAAGGAGTAAACATTAGGACGCCGCCTGTACGCTTATCGTCTGTGCTGATGATACGGCCTTACTTTTTCGTATTCTACCATCTGCGATACAGGCTGAAGGCTATGCAAGTAGTAGAGTATGCTGTTCTTGTGTTTGAAAAATTCGGTCTGGTGATAAATGCAACCAAAACTGGACTCATAACGGAAGTGACACTCTCCTCTACTATCAAATGTCTGGGCTTAACTTTACATGAGACGCTTAGATGGCATGATCACTTAGATGTTATTATAGGGCTAGTGAAAATTTTACTCTACTTATAGGGCTAGTGAAAATTTTATAAAGTGGGTGCGCTCATTCATCTGTGAAAGACGCCAAGTTGTCCAAATTGGACAATCTTCTTCTCATATAGAAAATATATCGATTGGAGTGGCTCAAGGGAGTACCAGTGGTCCGCTATTATTTAATATTTTTGTTAACGATATTTTTAGTATTCCTAACCACGCAAAACTAACCTTGTTTGCTGACGACACAACGGCTCTATTCGTGGGCGACTCTCCCCAACAAGTTGAAACAATGATTCGTGAGGATATTGAAAGGCTATCTCTATGGTTCAGAAATAACGGCCTCTATATTAATTGGTCAAAAACAGGAATTGTTCAATTTAAAACTCCAAGAGGCCAATCGACAATCAATCCTGAAGCTTTTGCATGCGACCGCAGGCTTAATATACTAGTTGAAGCGAAGTTCCTGGGCATTGTTCTTGACGAACATCTGACGTTCCAGGCGCATGCGAAACATGTCAGAAAAAAAATTGTCAGTGGCGTAGCCGCCATATACCGCACACGCAAAATCCTGCCCCGCCAATGCCTTACGGCAATGTACCACGCGTATGTACAGAGCCACCTAACATACGGTCTGGAGGTGTACGGTCTTTCTTATGCATCTAATATAACTCCGCTTCATTTGCTTCAGAAAAGAGCACTTCGTCTTGTCTTAGGCCTCCCACATCGCGTCTCAATAACGATAGAACAATATAAGGAACTCTCGGTGCTCCCGTTACCACATCTTATTAAATTTACCATAGTTGTCGAAATAAAGCGTATTCTTCTTGGCCATCATCCCAACCTGGTTGGCCTTATCGAATCTGCAAGGACCCAAAACACCCGAGGCTCGGCATCTCACTTGCTTATTGTCTCCCCGGCCACAAGTACGCAATCAAGGTTTGCACTATGTAATTCAGGTGTTACCTTGTGGAACAAGTTACCTAGTGACATTAGGACACTAATATCGCTTAGTCAATTCAAAAACACTGCTAGAACGCACTATCTTACCTTACTTGCGTCTGATTAAACCATATTTATGTAATCATGTACATAATCTATAGATAAATAATTGCAATAACACGAGATACTACGGTGATAATGTATAAAATCTTACTGTAACTTGTACATATGCTTCGCACTAGCCTGTGGCTATATGAAGTTGTAACACAAATGAGAAACTACAATTAAGAATGAATAAACGTCATATCATATCATATCATTACGTTTAAATGCTATGCGGTAGTTTCATCTATTCGTCGTCTCCGAGAACTAGGAGTGCCTGTCGAGGGTCTTCTTATGGTGTATAAAATGCTGTTAGTGCCAATTCTTTGTTATGGTATCTCTATCTGGGGGAATTCATAATAAACGTATAAGCGTACAGTACCATTCGAGAGTTTTATCTCTGAACGGGAAAATAAAGTTGAAAAAGTCTGACGAGAGGTCGGAGACCTGGATATTTTCAGGGCTTCTCAACTCTGGTCTGGTCTTGCATGTGACAATCGCCACATCTATACCAAATACATAGTAAATGGCTATCATCACCTGGTTTGTTCGAATACGAGCTTCCACGAGGAGTACACCGAGTGCGTCTGTCGACTGTGCTCTCAGGTGTGTACGAAGTTTCATGTGTCTGCCTGCCAGGCCCTTGCGAAGATATCACTACACTGCCTCTCTCGAATAACATGCCGCGAGCAGCTGACTGTATAATTGTATAATCTGTATAAGTGTTTATGTTATATGCATACTCAATATGAGTAAAATAAATATGATGAGATAATAAACGTATAACTCATAGGGCCGAAGTCATTCAGAATGATGCCCTCAGGGCAGTATTTAACTTGCGCCGCAGCGATTCGGTTCGTAAGTGTTTTCAAGACTTTAAGCTTTTACTACTTAGGGATGTTTACAGGGTAAAAATTGCCATAAGATGTATAGAAGAGTTATTACGGATGATGCTGCTTTTTCTATAAGAGCTGCTGTTAGACGCACGACTCGACGTGCAACGGAATTTGTGAGACCAGTAGCTCTAAAGCAGTGCACTCGTCATGCTCTCGCGTACAACCTGCCGACTATCTGGACCGAGTTTCCCAAAGAAATTCGTGTACTCACCTCAGTCAGATTATTTAAACGTGAGATGAAAAAAATGGGTAACGAGTAAAAACTCTAGTCAAAACTAGTTACCCGTCAATAGGTTGAAGAAAGCGTGTCATGTATGTGAGCGGGAGAAGTTTTTAGCGACTTCAATTGTTAGTTTCGTACGGAGTGAGACATGTTAAAGTATGAAATAGATCATGTTGGTGCTAATACATATTTTAAATATTTTATATAGGAGAACTTAAGCATTATGATAATTGCGATTCCTCATATCCTCAAAATTGAAAATGAAATTGTCATGTGACCATAGCGGTATGATTACCCCATCAGGTAATTCATTGCTTCCGATCATGCAGTTGAGCTCGAGTCTGGATGGTATTCCTGCTCTTCTCAGTGTCATTGTCATTGTATTCCATTAAGCTTTTAGGCAGCTTAACGGTTGTAGACCGCCAGAATCGACCAGCCCATCCTTTAATATGCATAAGAATGGCTCACAGACAAGGGCGCCTATTCTAATAGCCGCCAGAATGTGGATGAAATTAGGATTTAGCATGGCGCCAAGCCGATACAAGGGTAGGTTTGAAGTCGCACCCGCTAAAGGAAGAGATATATTAGATGATTTCACATCAATAAGGAACGGCCCCGTTTGATTATTGATGTGAAATCGTCTATTATATCTTTTGCCGATATCTCAAATTTACAAGCGTCGAGAAAATGTTGGTTTAGTTCACGTACTCGTTCATAGAGCCGGGGTCAAGTTGGCTCCTAGGCGTCGCACCTGCCAATATGGTTGTTTTCTTAAATTTGCATTAGCAAGTGATTCCGCTAACGTGGGCGGATTCTGACAAGGATATCTTGTTTCGTACGAAGAACCCGTGACCTACTTTTTACACATGGCGGGAGCACAGTGCAGACCATTTAGGCCGTCCCGTGTCGTGTAAACTATTCCGGGAAGTGCTTGCACATGATCGTTTAGATGGCTTTCTTCTGCTCTTGTGGATCTTGGCCCTCTATGGCGAACACCTCACACTTAGATGCGTTGGGTGTCAGCCCACCGGGTTCCTCGAACTGCTGTAGGCTTGTCGATCTTCCGCCACGACGCCCGCGGGACAACCCAGGACTGCATCATCCAGGTACGAGACGTTAAAGGGGCCCTGCCTGGATTTGACATCTGATCAGAAGTGCTAAGGCAAAACAACATAGGCCCTTATGGATTTCCCTTGTGCGTAGAGAGTTAGGGATTCTCTGGGCAGTGGAACAATAGTTCCGGCTGGATCTCCGTAGGAGTAGCCTTTCGTGGACTCCAAATAACTGCAGACGCAGCCTCCCTAGCTACTGTCTTTGCAGCTGTTTTTGCTGCTTTCTCTTGCCCAGATGGAACTTGGATCCATCCCTCGGCATCTCCATTGAGAAGAGTCCGTGAGATGTACCGCCACTTGTTTTAGACACCTCGCCACTCATGCCCTCTCCACCGATCGGGTCATGCCCCGTGGTCCTCTCCGATCCGGCCTCATCCTCTCCGATAGCCTGGCTTCTCGGCGTTAGCGTTCGTTTCCCTCGACGACGTCATCGACCTGTGTGTGTGGCACTTTACAGTCAGTGCATCCATGATTCTTCTCATCATGCTACAGGCCGTGCTACAGGAGGGATATATAATGCCCGACGACGGGGCCGAAACTGAGCACACCCTAATTACTCACGACTGCCACTACCACACAGTTCATGAAACAGGCGCTGTTGTTGTGTGTGTGTGTCTTGTGATACACAAATCCTAACGTTGACACAAAAAGCTATACATTTATGCAAAATTACTGCTACTACTAACTAATACTATTATTGACTAACGATGGACTACCGGAACGGCGGGCGGCACGGGTGCGCTGTGCCGCGTTTCGCTTGATTTCGCACTCTTTTAATGGCGGCCGTAAGAATGAAAGGGTTTACAACGGCCAAAAGGAAGTAGTAGCTCTTGGTAGATACCAAATAGAAAAAACAACTCATGGCCCATCCTCCTCACCTTAGACAGCTAGACCCGGGATTAGACTGGCTGGCAGGCTTCTACTCTGAGCGGACGCCCAAGTCCAGATCGTCTCGACAAGCGCTCTCGCTCCGCTTGACCACGACGACGACAGTAATAGAGACAGCGTTGAGAGGTGTTAGCCAACTACTAAAGCAACAACAACAACAAGTAGTAGTTGCTGTTGTTGTTGTTTTAGTGCTTATTATTGTTGGTGTTGTTGTGACTGCTGTTGTTGTTGTTGTTTCTACCGCTGGTCGTTGGCAACTCGGGCATGACGTGGTAACGAATAAACTAGCAACGGGAAAGATTGACGATCCTGCTTGGCGGTTTGCTAGTGGATGTAATCCTCGTCGGCAGACAATATTGTTGTTGTAGATGTTATGGTAGCTGTTGTTGTTGTTGTTTCTCGCGATGATGCTGTGGTTGTTGTGTGACGTGTCGTGTACGCGTGTTTAAGTGACATCGTGAATGGATAAAGTGCAATATGAATATACCATTTCTTAGACTTTTTCTACGCACAGTTCACCGTTTCAGCGAACGGACCCACCCATCAGGTAAATGCCTTATAAGCGCCGGACACTTAGCTGCATTGGATTCAAGGCGTTGCTACGAACAGCGCAGATTGACGTCGACCTGATGCTCGCGCGATAGTCTAAATGGAACTCAGTATTCAACTCAGTACCATAATAGAATCAATAAGAAGCCCGATTTCAGGAATTGCCGATTGAATGGATTGACTGACAGTCTCGATCCATCGTTCGTAATTATCTGCAACCTGTTGCGGCTGTCCTCCGTACTCCGTCCTTCAGAAACATATCAGTTATGTTATTTAGCTATAAGTACTACTTGGATACAACACAGAAAGGCCTATATTATTACAATTATATTTATGTCACTCAAATTGAGTATAATATACAGTTTCAAATGTTTCATCATGATGCTATATCTTCTTCACGCTTCCGACGAGAGAAGTAGAGCAACCATTTTTGGTTTAGCGCGGTGCATTCCACTGCATGGTACTTGGCGCACCTTTGCAGGCAGAACCGGCAGGTGCACAACTCGTACTCCTGGTGAAAGGTTGCGTTTGAACATACCAGGTAGTGATAACCATGCACTATGTACCTGGTGTATACGTGGCGATTGTCACATGCAGGACCAGATCAAAAGTGCAAGGCATTGAAAACGTCCAAACCAGCGACCTCCCGCCTGGCCTGTTCGACTTTAGCTTCCACTCCGAAATAAAACATTCGTAAGGTACTGTACGCGGCATCTTCAGCCTTAGTCGGATTGTTTAAGCAGCTAGTGGGCAGCCTGACTTGAGATACACAAACCGGCCTCTTGCTCGATTATGCAAGCAAAGCACTCGCTTTATATATAATGAAAAACACCTTTCAAGCTAGTTAAAATTTGCCAGCGTGATGTGGTTCCACACCATGTCAAGACAATACATCAGCCCCGGAATAATCTTAAGCATGAAAAGCCTCACTGCTGAGAAAGCGGACAGTCTTCGGACATTGCCTACTTTCCCGTAAAGAAAGACAAGTGTCTTCCGTACTGTGTCGTTTATATGCGCTGTAGACGTCATTCCTGTATATTGAACCCGAAGGCCAAATTACTGGAAAGAGTTAACAAACTCCAATGATTGGCCGCAGCAACGTACAACGTTTCTGGCAGTCAATCAACCTCCACGCCTGAATTTCATGGCTTTGGTCTTCCTGGTGTTTATCTCAAGTTCCTTCAAGACAAGGAACGCCTTTATCATCGAGGAATTGCGCTTGATGACACCTAGATCGCAATGAGCGACACGATATCATCTGCAGACGCAGCTTAGCGGGTCTCCTTGCGGAGTTTTCACATTTTGCTTAATCTCTAATACACCCTGCTCACCGTCTACCAACAAGGTGTCCACTTCAAAGAAACTTGCTATTACACACAGGAGAGACCCATCCACTCCTGCTCACAGCTCGCTCGATTTCTGACTGGAGAACGTGGTTGCATTACGGATGCCTCTGCCACTCCTAAAGCCGAATTGCTCCGGTGGAAGTGCCTCTTCAGCCACGTGCTGGGACAGCACGGACGTTGTATGTCATAACCTTTTCCACTTCACTGCACTTCCCATCGTGGTCTCCAGCTGGTCCGCCCACCGCTCTGCCCCAAAGAGGATAATTTAATTCGTATCATTGCCAGACCAGCTTGGCGGGTTATGTCGCCTTGCCAAATACCGGGACATTGACAACGGCCAACATTGATTGGTGTTTTCGGGCCGCTACATCGAGAAAACATCGAAGCTTTCAATTTCACAGCTTACAAGGTTGTGAAACAAACAGGTCGATAGTGCTGCTTCCATTGTGACTTCAATATATATGGTTTTCATGCGCGTTTGCACATCTCAGACCAATTTTTTCCATCATCTGAAGCAGCACTTCGCCTTTATCATTGTTGGCACCACAACCGATTCTGTCATTGAATTCACCGCTTGACGATAGTTGGCATGGTCAGGTTTAACCCGGAAAGTCCAAAGCTCCTCCGCAGAATCGAGTGTGTGTGGGAAATTAAATACAGCGACGTTTACCCCTCCCAGAGGAGAGCACCACGCAGTATTCATCTTTCCTAACGCATTGCATCAGTGGTAAGCCTTTATGTAGGCCGATAGATAACCAACCGACCGACAGGCCTTCCTCTGCGTCCATCGATGAATCGTAATCGTATAATAAATATATACATAAAAGTAAAAGTACATTGCGCGCTCGTTATGCGCTTCAATCTAACGGGATGAGTCCATTGTCCAACGGGGTCGTCATTAGATGGCGAGACAAGACACACTCGGCTAGTTAGGTATCGGCAACAATTCTCCTCATCAGTCGATTTGGTCCAAATTGTCCTCTCTTCCTCATCTCACTTTCATTGGAGAGCTCAGCTCGGATTGAGATCAACTTTGCACACGACCCCGCTCTGGCTGGCAGCGCGTCGCGATCGCCATCAGAACTTTTGCCGCCACTGTACGCTCCTAATGTTGTTAGTGTTATGCACGGCTCGATTCCGAGTGAGAGAGAGATCTTAATCCATTTCGCCTCGTGTGATTATTTCCGGCCGGTCCGGACGGTGAAGGCAAAGCCAGCTTACCCTCATTGAACTCTTAGGATAGGCGTTTAAGGTTGCAAAGATATGCGCACCGCAACAACAACAACAACAATCGTACGCGGATTAGGATAGGAGTAGAATGCGTAGTGGTCAAAGTCGTAGTAGTGACACTATAGTGCTATCTAACTGTTATTCATATAGAGTTACTAAGCAATAGCCTAGTCGAATTTGCTGAGAGGAGACAAAGAGAGGATCAGAGGAATGAAAGAGAAACTCAACCTGCCGTGTTGTTGTGGTTGTTGTTGCTATTGTTGTTGTTGCTGTTGTTGTTTTTGTTTGTAATTGTTGTTGTTGTTGCCGGGTTTTTTCGAAGCCCTACATTCGCAGGTTGATACGAGCTGCGTTAGCGCCAGTACCCCAGGCAGAGATGGCGCGTACTACAAAAAGGGGATTATGGATTGCCAATTTCGACCCTTGTGTCGAAAAAACGGTTGAACAAGCCTGTTACATTCGAGCTTACTAGCAATGACTAGTACTTACGGACTACTCAAAACTGTATGTCATATTGCGGCTAAGGTGGCAGCTATCTGTAACGGTCACCGTGCCGTGCGGTTACTGCTGGTTGCTGCTGCTGCTGCTCTGCTGTCGGCTACCACAACGCTACACGCTATGGGCAAGCGTGCCGGCACACTCTCCCAGGCGTTTCTCCTGTGTTCCTCCTCCACACCTCCTCCACAGTGTGGATGACCTGTGACGATAATTACGCCTGTGACAACGGGTGGTTGCATGCCCCAGGGCGGGGGGGGATAGGGTAGGAGACGCAATGTAGCATTTGCTGGTAGATGTGTGACGAGCAATCGTACTGATTGTTGCTGTTGATGACAGCGGTTGTAAAAGCGACCGGCATCAGTGTGGTGGCTACTCAAGCAGATCGTATCTCAGCTTTGGCGGTACTGCGGCTGTTAGTGGCGGCGGGCGGCGGTGTTCCCTGCAGCTGTTACTGTAATGTTTGCTGAACCACTAGGTCCATCTAAATCGACTTGCTCACCGGCCCGTTTTGACAGTTGCCAAATGTAGGACGACAGCTGTTTGGGGACGCGAAGCTCCACGCTAAGGATGGACCGCGCTGGTGCGAATCGTTTGTGACAGCTCGCCGTATACGATCGTACGTTCTTCTCGTTGACACCACGGCCCAGCACTCGTAACTGATCTGCGACCCCCACAACCTGTGATTCCGATTGTAGTGGAACTCGCTCGACACGGAGGAGTCGGTTCGTGGCTCCGTGTGTGTGTATGTGTGTGTTGGGTGGGGTGTGGGTGGTTACGACGTGAACCCCGTATGTGGATGTGTAAGTGGTTGCGTGAATGACAGATTTGTACGGTGTGTACGACCGGACGGGCTGGCCCACTGTAGAGGCGGGAGAGGAGGAACCGCGGAAAACAAGTCGACGGAAGACAATGGGAAAGAGATATATTGTATAAGGAATAGCTTCACAAATTGCTAACGAACGGCGGAAGCAAAAGAAACAGTGGTAAAGTGAAGTAGTGAAGAAAAAAGAGAGAAGGAGAGAGAACGCGCCGCAAACAAACCAAAAGCCAACCATGTCCCCCGAGGAACACGTGTCCGGGAGCAAGGCTTCGAGCCCGGACGCCGACGACACCAAACCCACGGTCACAACGAGTATCGGTCAGCTGGACTGGTACACGTACCTACGCTACCTTGTGCTGCGCGTTCTGCTCTGGTTGACGCGAGCCGCCAGATGTCGCGTTTTGCCGCACTCCTCGACTCCGGCAGTCCCGACCCGTTCAAGTATGGCGCGTTCTCCACGCCGCAGGTTACCGAAGCCGAGTGGCCGGCGAGGTCCGACACGCTGCCGACGAAGAACGACATTGTGCACGCGTTCTGCACATCGGCCAGCGGGCAGATTTCGCGCTGACGCTCGCCCGCAGAGCGGACAAACGTGCAACCGTCTTTCTCTACGTGCGCACGCAGCAGGCCAGCTATGTGCTGCCCGGTCAGGTGCACGTCGATCTGTCGGCTGACGATACGTTCGACGTCGCCGGACTCCGCCTCGAATGCGTTTACCTATGCGGCGCTGGAGGATCTCGTTCAACGGTCTGCTCAGGTTCGTTCGTGAGCGCTCACTCAATGTGTATATATATATATATATATAATTCTATTTATTTCACTCAAATTGAACATAACCCCATTCACGTACAAAGTTTTGATATAAAAGCACAATGAGAAGGCACAAAACGACACTGTGGGTACACGTTAAAATCTTCAATCAAAATTTGTCACCAAAGGCCTGCGCACAACGACTAGCCACTGTTCACGAGCCCAAGGATTCTCTGTTCCAGAGTTCCTGCGACTGTGACAAGGGCCGGTCCTCTACTGCGCATTTCGGCTTGTCATCGGAGATATTTTT
>QVRM01001784.1:90000-110879 GCA_003439945.1 Dermanyssus gallinae | reverse complement strand
GTGTTGCAAAATTATACGATGTTCTAAAAGAGATATGAGAGCAGGAGAATTAAAGAGCGTGACTTCGCTCGGCCCTCTGTATGTGTGCGTTTCATTGTTTGTTGCTTGACTACAAACAAGGTCTCATAAATATGTGAGGTTTCCTCGTCAGGCTCGCTCATCTGCTGACTGAAAAATGAATAAACTTTTTTTAAGTACGATAATTTTATTTAATGTTTCATATGTTATAGTCAAATAATAATTGGTACTTCTACGGCATTTCTGGCATTCCTTCCCCCGGCGATGGAAGCGACCCCACATACCGCCACTGCGTTACACGTTGAACTTCTATGGATACGCTGCACCAGGTACTCCCCGGCTCGCGCATCCTTTGTCACAGCAGTACCCTCTTTCCAAGCTCCTTGAGGAACTTGATGGTTCGCCTCACCCATATGCCCTAGCGTTTCCACGGCGATCGGCTGAATATGTACTGCGGCGAAAGCTCCCTGTATTTCGACAATTTGCGACTTTCAGCAAGACGTGCGCTCGCGCCAGCTTCCCGACTTGTGCGCGCAATGTAACTGTTCGCGAGTGTACATGAAAACCGTCGCGTCCCACACTAGCAGACGACCCCGTTCCCATGGTGCTAGGGTTTTTCCATCCGGGCGTAGAAGGCTGTTGGCGCACATACCGAGGGGCTCTTTCATTGAAGGAATCTGGGCGCTCTGCAGAGCACGGGTGTACGACATCGTTGATGGCGAAATGTCGTGAATGGCGACCGGCACTGAACCGGCAGGACAGCGCATGTTCCGCTGTAGCGGAACTTTAGACCGACACAGGTTGCAGACGTGCTCTGCGCAGACAGCCTCCCCAAGCCGCAGACCTGAGACGATGCGGAGTGTGTTATTGTCCAGCATCGTCCCCAGTTGCGGCGAAGGGAGGGCCTGCAGCCACTTTCCGCTCATTGGATCAATGAATTAAAATGTTGTGTTTACCGGTCAATATAGGTCATTAGAAGAATCTAATCGACAGCAGAATGAAACACATATATATATATATATATATATATATATATTTTTTTTTTTTTTTTTTTTTTTTTTTTTCTTTCACTATATTTGCATTTTGGAGTGGACAATTGTCTCCGCGCGAACGTGTGATCACGGGTTCTATAAACCAGGGTTAGCCCAGCTCAACAATTTGTCCCGAACAGACGCTGCATTTCCTCCGCTGAATGTCGAGCGACAGCCTTTGACGCAAGAATTCGGGTTCTCTCGAGCTTCCTGTCGAAAGATTAAGGCTTCTACCGACGACCTGAATCAGCTTGAGCGTAAGGGGGCCTGCAGCTTTCATAGACTCGAACGCCAACGGACAAATTTAGTACGCATAATCAACGCTTGAGTATTTTCTGCATTTGTTAGGTTCAGTTAACCTGGAGGAACTATGGACCTGCTCGGTCCGCACCTGCCACCGACCATCGAAGGGGCTAATGAGTCGGTTACAGTTGCGTCCCAAACAAGCATGCGGCCACGCTCAAAGGGCGTCAAAGTCAGACCGTCAGGTCTTTTTCATCATCCCTTGAAAGACCTAGGGGCTCTAGAACACACGGGAAGCACGCGTGCGCGACTAAAGATTTAATTTAAAGCGGAGTGACGTGCTCGTCGGCCTGCACTCAACGCGCATGACAGGCCATGATGGGCCAACGCGTCCACAAAATCACCACAACGACATCGATGGGGCAAAAACAAGGTGATCACCAAGCCGCAGCCCTGCGCTTATGCGCGTCGTCTCGTCGTCTAACAGAGTCCTAACTTGCGGACAGGGTAGGGCCTGTAACCAAGCCCCAGCCCCTTGACTAATACCAGCTCGAAGCCTGGCTCTATCAGTAACAGAAGGTGCTCTACTAATCAGGCTTGCTAGACGCTTTTCTTGTAGGGGGCAGTCCAACTGCCCTGGTTATCCCTATCATCAGGAGGAGAGTCAAATAACAACGACAATTCGTCGATCAGCATTTGAAGTTCAACGTTATAGGCATAGTTCCTTTGCCGCATCGTTCAGCTTAAATTTTAGTACGATCTCTAAAATGTCTAAACTAAGTCCATTACATGGCTGTGGTGGGAGCTCAGTGTCAGCCCGCTAATCGCACCAAAATCAATAGCTTTCCGGATTTCGTCAAGTACGGTCGGGAGGTCCCCGCCCAGAACCCCGTCATCCAAGTACCAGGCATTAAGGGGGGACTGTAGTGAATCCACTAATTCCTTGATACACAAACAAATGTGGAGAACCCAGGAGACCCACCTATGCTATCTCATAGCGCTGTGGGGCATTACCAGGTGGTATGGTTCTGAACCATAGGCCAGGTTTGATTGATGACACAGTAATGGTGCCCACGACTTGACGGCTCGAAGCAAGTGGTCTCTCTAAACGCTATTAAAGGCGTTTCGCAAGTCCAGTTTGACCATTACCGTTGGCATTTTGCGCGACTGCGAAATTGCACGGGCACAATGGACTACTACCTCTGTGCCCCCAGAGGTAGCGAATCCAAGCTGGTGTTGACCAAGAATTGCTGAAATAGCTTCCCTATTATCATAGCAGCCGATTTTGGTTGCCAGTCTGCGAAGTACTGAGAAAGAAGCGATCGGACGTAATGAGCCATATTTTTTTAATGCAAACATCCGTGCCCCAAAGATGAGTGGTAAAAGACAAAACGGGGGCGAGCCCCATCTGAGGACATCAACCACTTTAGCAACGGCGTCCGCCAGTTGACCGGCCGTGCTGCCCAGTGCACCACAGTACAAGTCCTGCAACTGATGGGGTCGTATGAAGTCTAAGCCGGCTGCTGAACTTCTGCTAAATGTCTTCATCGCACTCAGTATCTCTTCACGTGCAGTTGAAGAGGGAAGTGTAACTGCTGGCGGTGTGGGCACGGAAAGATCCTTAGACGCATCTGGATGTTTGGAGCGGAGAGGTTCTGTATTTTTGTTGGCTGGCGCTAGCACATCCTGGGAGCTCACCAATCTGGCGGCACCAGAGATATTGCCTTCTGACAGCTTGACCCTCACTCGTCTGGGAAGATCATCGTCGAGAGGAGCCATCACTTTGCGTCTTGATCCCTCGTGTGTCAGATCCCGGAGCCTTAACTCCGATGAAAAGTCTCATATATATATATATATATATATATATATATATATATATATATATATATGAGGGTTAACCCCGATGAAAAGTCTCATATATATATACCGTAACACGGTAGCTAATGTTTTCTAGAGTTGAGCGTCGCGTGCTTTTCGCTACTGCTGAAATCGCCTAGAAACGGTCCTTGGTTTCTGCTCATTGGGGAGCTCGAAGCCGTGCCGTGTTGGCGTAATTTGGTACACTATCCCGCAGGGTCTGCTACCTTTTGATTTAAGTTAGTTTAGCTATGCTGTTTTGTTACGCCCTCTGCGTACATCCCTCAAACGTTACCCGCCGCATTTGTGACGTGATTGCTCCATGAACTATGCATTTGTTCGTACAATGGTTGCTTGTCACCGGCTGTCGGGGCCCTTTTGGACGTTGGTGTCTTGGAGGTTTTCGTACAGGGTTATTACAGACAATACTCTCTTATGGCTTGTTTTGGTCGGCAAGGCGAGCTTTCGGGTTAGCTGTAGTTTTATGTAAAAGACAAACCCCAAATCGCTCTAGGTATTTCAGTGGTTTTCGTGCACCTGGTGGCTTAGTTCTAACGTAAGAGCCTGCCTCTTAGGCCGCGTATGTGAATGTTAATCCTTTTGATTGTGACTTAATAATTAACTGGATAGTACCAGTTTGCTCAATTTCTTGTACACGAGGATCTTAGCGTATATATATATATATAATATATATATATATATATATATATATATATATATATATATATATATATATATATATATATATATATATATATGATTTATTCAATTTCAAATTATTCACGGTCGGACCATGACATTTGGGTCCCTGCGAACGTGTGCACCGTTACGGGGGGTTCAGTGTAGGGACCAGCCATTTCTGGAGGGTCGGGTTCTTTCCTCGAACCGAGGCCGCATTGCCTGGTTGCACATCCAGCGACAGAGGCTGTCTGAGGAAATCACTTGCTCGCTTATCTCCGCTGGCTAGAATTAGCCGCTTCCCGACCTTCTGTAGCAAACTGCGAGTAGACGGACCCGGCCCGCCAAGGGTCTCGAAGGCAAGTGGGTGAAACTCGTACGGGTAACCGATGTTCTGGTACTTTCTAACCATGCCTGCCTCGGCGAGAGCCGATGCATGACCAGCCTGAGCCGCGCCAGCACTGACCATTGAAGGGGCTAATGAGTCAGTAACTGTCGCGTCCCAAACCAGCATGCATCCGCGCTCGAACGGAGTTAAGGTCAGACCGTCAGGTCTCTTCCCGCCCTCTCTGTCTAGTCCGACGGGCTCCAGGACGCACGGTAGACCACTGGATCGTAGAGCTCTGCTAAAGGTTTCGTTCAAGGCTTGGTGTCTTGCTCGCCTACCTGCGCTGACAATACAGGACAGCCCGTGGCGTCCATCTGGCTGGACGACGTCTCCGCAGACGCAGGCATGGGTGTACACAAGGTCTGTTCCTAAACGAAGTCCGACCGCGATCTTTACCGACTCGTCATGTAACAGGGTCCCGATCTGAGCTCAGGGTATGGCGTGGAGCCATGCGCCCGCCCCCTTGGAGGAGACGGCGCGCAGTCTGGCCTTATCGGCGTCCGTGGCGCATACCGCAATGAGCTTTTCGACTCTTTGCTCATAAAGAATTGCTGCCCATTCTCTCTGGTGTCCAGCTTCGACGAGCTCGTGGCCGCACAGGGCAACTGCCTTGCGGTGGCTTGTCTCCAATCGGGCTTCTAAGTCCGTGAGAGCAACAGAATTCAAGGGGCTTCTTGCCTGTTGCATAGACCTATGGAGGGAAGCTGCCAGAGCTGTCTCCGGTAAAACAGTCGCATCAGGTTACCCTAGGCCACCCCAAAGAACGGGGAGTAAAGCTTGTTGGCGCGCACGAGCGGATAGGCTGAGGTTTAGCAACGCCTCTAATGTAGACATCACGCGGTCGTTGAGTCGTTCAAGGATTCCTGAAGCTCGCGAACAGTCTGCCCCTCGAAACGAGTAGTTGAGACGAAGGGCCGAAATGATGATCTTAGAAGAAAAAGGCCTCGGTGAGAACCTACCAAATGAATGCGTGACATTGCATTTTCTAACTTGACCAGCCACCTCTCGAGGACATCCGAAACTTCTTGCGGGAATAGGGGGACGCCTAGCAACTCTAAATTCGTGCCGACGGTCTTGCACCCTGGAAGAGCCTCTAGCACTTCGGAGTCAGCAGCACCTCCTACAGCATGGACCTCACATTTTGCAGGGTTTAGGGCCAGGCCACTCCGCTCAGCAAACTCAATGACTCGGTGGATGTCCCTCATTACCGCATCGGGGGCGCCACCCAGAACACCGTCGTCCAAGTACCATACATTTATAGGGCATTCAAGAGAGTCGACCAACTCCTTGACAGCCAGGCAGAAGAGGGGGGACCCAATGGGTCGCCCTGCTGCACCCCAGAATAATATATATGATATAATCAATACTATACACAAATATAGCACTTTGCGTGAAATTTGCTTCTCCAAAACTTGAGATCTTAGATTCGTACCTCCACGGGTTTCTATCTTGTTGATTTGCTAGCCAATACCTGTCCTCTCGTAGAGCGGAATTAGACATTCTTCCAGAGACACCTATGTTTTTCTAGTATTTTGGCCAGTGTAAAAACAAAATGGCGGAGATTGGTCCAATTCTACACTTCAGATGCTATCGAGTTTTACACAGAACGAAGGTAAGGCGACTGGAAAGTTAGACGTAGATACAATATCGATTGCTATAGGCTCTGTCAGATGAAGGGATTTCCACACACACACACACACACACATATATATATATATATATATATATATATATATATATATGTTAAGAGATACGTACAAGATCGATATCCGCAGATGGTAGGTAGAGACCAGTCGAGAAGCTGCCGAAAACGTCCACGATAGCGTTTGGCCACTTCTCCTTAACCACTGCGCGGATGCGATTAACGAGTCCGTCGCGAGCGGCACGTTCAGCTTCCCGTGGTCGGATATACTCCACAAAATCCGCTATTTCTTCCGAAAGCCTGGCCAACACCACAAGCAATTGGAATAAACGAAACGCACCGTAGCAACGATGTGAGGTGATTATTTTAGGAGAGAGAAAAAAGCTAATCAGCACCAGTACTCCTCGCATACCGTGGGTGGCTCTTCTAAGAATACTAACAGCAATAGCAACACCAGTGAAAGTCATTATAGCTAGAGTATAGATATATAGCAGTAGCTGATTATATATATATATATATATATATATATACAGGTAGTTCAATAAGTTCTTAGAATGAAAACCAAGAATTTTCCAAATCATGTTTTTAAATTTATCTTATTCGATATACTCCCCGAGATGCTCAATACACTTTTCCCACCAAGATTTCAGAGCTTTTATACCTCTTAAGTAGAATTCCGCGTCTTTAGACTGAAAATAGGCATTGACAGCAGCCTTAACCTCTTCATTGCTGGAAAAACGCTTTCCACCGAGACTATTCTTCAAATGTTCGAAGAGGAAATAATCAGAGGGGGCCAGGTCTGGAGAATAGGAAGGTTGTTCAATAAGTTCGAACCTCAGTTGGGCCAGTTTTGCCGATGCTTGCCGGGACTTGTGTGCAGGAGCATTGTCCTGGTAAAACAGGACAACCTTCTTCTGCAAAGCGGGCCGTTTCACGATGAGTTCTTGCTAAAGGCAGTCCAACAGTCTTGCATAATATTCTCCTGTGATCGTTTTACCGCTCTCAAGGTAGTCGACCAGCATTATTCTACGTTGGTCTTAAAAACTGTAGCCATCACCTTTCCGGTCAATGCCGTTGTCCGCATCCTCTTCGGAGGTCCTTCATCAGGTGCACACCATTGGCAAGATGCTTCTTGGGTCTCGGGAGTGTAGTGATGGACCCAGCTTTCATTGACGGTCATGAATCTGCGCCAAAAATCCGACGGATTGTTCGACATCTTGGCCAAATTTCGCTGTGAAGCGAAAACAGGCGCGTTTTTTTGGCCTTGGTTGAGCAAATGCGGCAGCCATTTTTCTCTGAGCTCTTTCATCTTCAAGTTTTCGTATAGGATAAAATGCACACTACCTAAACTAATTCCTAATGCCTCCGCTATCTCCTTAATGTTCATTCGCTTATCTGTGCCAACGATGTTTCGCACTTTCTCTATGTTTTCCTCATCAGTTGCCGTTTTTTTGGCCTCCTGGACGTAGTTCATTCTCGGTGCTCCTGCGACCTCTTTTTAACACATTAATCCAGTTGGAAACAGTGGCAAAACATGGCGCAGAGTCACCGTACGTCTCGTCCAACCCAATTTTTACTTGGGTCGCATTCCAACCTTTGAAATAAAAATGCTTGATAACCACTCGAAACTCTTTTTTCTGCATTTTTAAAAATCACGCCGATACGTTGCACGGGAAAAGCTATCAAACGAAATCGCAACGGCCAATCACCATAATATTTTGAGTGCTAGCAGTCGAAAAATTGCAGTTCCTAATAGCGGTAAAAGCGCGCCAAAAGTCGAATTCTAAAAAGCTCATTCTAAGAACTTATTGAACTACCTGTATATATACATATAAAGTTTAATCATTGCACATTTCTGTGATGTGACCAGAAAACTGGCTACATCACAGAAATTCATAGATCGTTTTTGGCGTCGCTAACATAATAAAACTATCAGTTGTTCTGTATCTATTGTAACCTGTATTTATATATACGGGAGAGGAGGTAGATCAAAAAGTTCTGATAAATATTTATTAAAAACAATATTTTTTTTTCTTCTAAAAGTTTTGGTTTCCTATTCACTGCAAGCACGTGCGCCACCTTATTTGCTCCATTATTTGAAACATTCTTAAACGCGTCTTTCAAAATCGAGTTGAGTTGCTCCCGCGAAATTTTCGTTATCTTCTCCATAGCCTTTAAACGTTGTCTCTTCAATTTTTGTTATCCGTGGGGAAAGGAAACATTTGCACGCCCCCCCCCCTCCGGTGAATAGAGAGATTACGGAAATATAGAAATCGAATTATTTATCCAATAGTCCGAAACCAGTGTGTCCGCCGGTGCGTTGTCCTGATGAAAGATCCAAGGGTCGTTTTCCCAGAGTTCAAGCTTCTTTACCGTAAAAGCAGATGGCTATGTAGATTACTAAAAAAATAACTCTCTTGTGGTCGAAAAAAAACAGTCAAAAGAATCTTGCTGTTGGATTCGCTTTGTTTAAATTTTTTGATTGACCCTCTTCTTGGAAGCACCACTAGAAGGATCAGGCTTGGATCTCAATGTCGTAACACATGACTCATCTCCTGCACTCGACTGTTAATCGATTCGATGCAATTGTTGAACAACAATCGATAAGATTGTTGAGTACAATATCACGTACTTTTCAACGTTTTCTCCTGTAATTGACGTCAAAGACCTTCCCAAAGAGGGGTCATTTACGTCGGTTTATTTATTCCATCGCGAAGTTGACGGTACCATGTATACACAGTGTTTTAGGACACTGTTTGGTTCGCCATGAACTTTTCATCACTTTGGAACACATTATCTGTTTTTAACACAGAACCTGATACAAATTCGTTGGTCGTCAACTTTCAGCCTCTTAGAAATGACCGAACCTCGTTTTCTTAACATTTTTAAATCAAACGCAAACCATAAACATCGCTACCGCTTAACGCGAAATTGCGCTTGCGTGTAGTTGGGAATGGCGCTTATAAGAAAAACGCACCTTGGCTGTTTTGGTTGTACTTTTAAATTTCAAGTAACTCAATTTTGTCAATCCATCTCTGTATATATATATATATATATATATTAAAATAGGTACGTATATGCATATTGTATATATACCCGTCAAAGTCTTGGCTGTACTGCTTCTCCGGAGTTTTCCACGGAGTGCCGTTGTAGTACTCGAAGAACTCTGACCGCTTGGAGGAGCTTTGGTTGTCATTTTGATACGGGGGGAATCTGAAAATCGTGCCAGATCGCCAGAGACCACATAACACAAACACATGGGAGGTTGGATGCTGTCTTTAGACGTCTGCGTCGTACACTCAGCACGTAGCGAAAGTATTCCTATCTCGACTGCGTTGGTTATGACTGGGCGAAAAGTAAATAAAATCAAACAAAGAAGTATATTCGCCAGACTCTTTCTTGTTCTTTTTTCTTTTTATATAAGTGTCATAGATAACGAGAGCTCGCGGTTAGCAATGTCAAAGCAGTTGGATCAAAGTGCTAAAAAAATCCCGGACACCTAAACCTAAAACTTGATTCGCAACGTGCAAACGTAGACTGTTTGTTAGTCATTCTTCAGACTTTAGTTGCCGACCGGAATTACGGGCGTATGCAAAGTAGGTTCTAGCAGGTACTCACGAGGCAACAAGCATATCACTTGTACTACTGCGGCCCATTGCCTCACGATTTACCATCGCGGAAGTGTCTTGTCAATCTCCTCGTTTTAGGCATGCTTTAAATGTTACAAAAGTATGTCCGTTACAGAGTCAATTATTGAATTCGATAGCCAAAGCGGAAGGCGTGTTCAATCGACAGTGTGGGAAATAGACATGAGTAACAGGGTTCCTCAGTGCATTTGGCTTATGTGCACGTATGTTACGCCAGCCTTTGTCGACTATAGGCATTCGTATAAGATTGCTCCACGTACGTCCTTCACGTGTGGAACGTGCAACGTACAGGTGACCAACGTGCAGGTGGTGATGACAGTACTTAGAAGGAAAGGCCACTTAAAAGATGTTTTACCCATAGGCCGGTGGTGAATACTGGGTGGCGTCCAATCTGCCTGCGAGATCGTCACCAGCTGCAGGCCCATGGTGGGCCTGCAGAGGAATCCAGGAACATTGCGCGTCCGGGTGAACCGATGCAATATACGCGAGCCTGTCCCAGTTCTCCCAAGTGGGACACGGCTGCTCTGACTGATTGTACCAGGGTCCCATACCAGCCGGGCTGGAAAGCGTCATGGAACAAACAAAAAATGCGCACACACGTTTACACACGTTAGACGATTCATCTGCAATATCCGCAAGCTCTGCATAGGCATCTAGACTTTCCCCTCTAGACTCATCTGTCGGCAAATGACTACATTCATTCATTCTAGCTGTATCAGTGTTTGTGGCAACGTACGAGGTTATTACCTCGTCCAAAAAAAGCGGTCGAAAAACAAAGAAGAAGAGCTTTTGAGCTTTAAGAGTACAGTCCAGTCTTGTAAGGGTTTAACAGTTGGAAGCATGTCGACAGTAGAAACATTTATTTATAACTCAACTGGGTCACTTGAATGAGTGCACCTATTGTCGACGGGATGAAACGGCAGAGGTGGCTTCATACAAAGTAGTGTACGATGGTCGTGTGAGCATTTAACCACTCAGTCTAAACATTCTGAAGCCTTGCGCAGAGAATAGGTAATAATCGTGTACAGGTTAAAACGCTGAGAATAGCTAATAATCGTGTACATGTTAAAAGAGCCACAGAGTGCTCCTAATGAGATATCCAGGTTATCTGCACATCTCCTCCTCTGTCTTGCATGTAAGCAATAAGCCTAAATCGTTACTAGCGACCACAATAAATAAATATTTTTACCTTAATGCTTATATCTTTTGCTTTCTCTATTGGCTTTGCATTTAAATATATATATATATATATATATATATATATATATATATATATATATATATATATATATATATTTTTTTTTTTTAACTTTCAGTTTTTAACCGTATTTGTTATGCAAAGAATGCAGAAAGTGATGTGAGAATTGCAGAAAGTCTTCCAAAGCGAAGCCCCCTCTTCTATCTTGTAGGAAGTACATATGTTTGTCTGTTTGGCTTTAGTGTTAGACAATCTGTGTGTACGTATTTAAAAACTATTAACAATCTGTGTGTGTGTATTAAAAAAACTACTAAAAAAAGTATTTAAAAAAAATACTGTTTAAAGGCGTAATGTGCTAGTTGAGAGTTGCGTTGAGAGCCTCGGCAGGAGGCGGACGTGTTTGGTGAACGCTCGTGCCGCCGCAACGAAGAGCCTATTGCAACAAGACAATTCAAAATTGATTCATCTCCCACCCGGCGGCGAAAGCACACGAAATTCACGAGTGTTTCTGGCCAGCACGACGATGTCGACGGTTTGCTAGTGTATCAACTGCTACACAAAGTATTGCATCGTTGGGCACCTGACCCTGAGCGAGTACTGTTTAAAGTCTTCCTTACAAGCACACATCAAGATCATGCTGTTGATAGTAGTGATCAGGAGAGTGGTATGGTAGCGACTATGATGATGGTGCACCAATGTAACTCGTTCATGTGATAGATGCCACGCCGCAGCGTGTCCAGCAGTGCAGTCAATAGGTAAACTCGCAAGATGAGGGAGGATCCGGTGACGCAGAAAAACCACTGATTGAGACTGATGTACTTATTTAAAATGTACCCAACCTGGGTGTTAATAAACCATAATAATGAGTAACTAGTTCAACAGGCCTAGAGTGATTGTCGTCGTGAGTAACTAACCTTCTCTTGGATCGTAGCACGAATTGTTTCACAATGGTCAA
Source organism: Dermanyssus gallinae (assembly GCA_003439945.1). NCBI lineage: Eukaryota > Metazoa > Arthropoda > Arachnida > Mesostigmata > Dermanyssidae > Dermanyssus > Dermanyssus gallinae. The sequence goes on along the minus strand of QVRM01001784.1, from coordinate 99,222 downwards.
CACACACTCAACAGCAGCAGCAGTAGTAAACAACGCTGGCGGCGGCAAAAGCGAATAATTGCCGCCCAGGGACGCCAATGGCACTTCTTGACCAGTGTCCTTTTTTTTTTTGTTTTGCTCTTTTTGTCGTCACAAGATGGCGAGACCGAATCGAGGACACACGAAGCGCGGACACTTCTTACTCTAAGACTTCACCAGCGGTGAAGTCGTCGTCGTCGTTGTTGTCGTTGTCGTGGTCGTCGTCGCCTACTCCTCATTGGCGACCGGATCAGACATTCACGACTCGACGAGATTGTTGTCCTGATTGTTCTGCAGTGAGGAGACGAGACGCGCGAACGAGGTGCTTCAGAGAGCAACCGAGGGACGGGCATAGGGCGAAGCAGCACGGTTTAGCTTCTTGTCGCTGCCGTCCGCTGAAGTTGGCCAACTCGTGCCGGTCGGTTGGTTGGTTAGGTGCGTCCCGACCTGTGCGTGGCGTCGCCGATTGTATGTAGGTGCCCGAGTTGCCCTTCTGGCGTGGCGCATAACGTGGCCACTAAACAACAACAACAACAACGACGACGACGACAACAACAACAACCTCAATGACGACAACGACGACGACAATGACGATGACGCGTGCTGACCCCACAATGACTGTCAGGAAAAGTGGAGGTGCAAGTTGATGGCCGGTGCCGCCAATATCGCCACCCCTTCCGTCACCGAGGCAGAGGCGGCAATCTCCAACGGCAGCACCAGCAACAGCCTGCCTGGTAACAGACGACAAAACAACTAAGCGACATCATCGTCATCGTGGACCACAAGCTATGGCACGTTGGCGCACGTGGGTGTCTATATGGGCGGCGTGCACGCACGCAGTGGGTGGTCGTCGGAAATCCAAGCCGTCCTACTTTCTCACACACACACACATATATTCAATTCAATTCAAATGCACCTTTATTTTGTCAAAGGGGAGACATTATTTACATTTTACATGCCGTTATCTAGATATGCATACAATAGTCAGTTTACTTGTGTGCCGACATTTGCACTGTTAGCGTTTCAAGTTCTCAGTGCCCTCGCCATCCGCCACGAAAACATGTTATTTACACGATCTGTTTTGGCAATTTGTTTTGACGAGATCTGGTTTGGCAATTTGTTTAACCGAATGCTACAATAGTTTGATGTATTTGATGAGTTTGTAATAATATGTGTCCTTCGAAAAATATGCATATATATATATATATATATATATATATATATATATATATATATATATATATATATATATATATATACTTTTGCCTCTGTTTTGAGGGAGCCGAACAATAAGCTTTGAAACATACTTCTCATATTTGGCCTATTCTCTTTGCAATCTTTAGCAGAAGCCTAGATGAGAGCCAGGTCTCTTAAAAACATGAAGAGAATACATACTTAAGGTAGGCATCTCAAAGGGAAAGGTGATTTCTTAGGTCTTGTTAAGACAAGTTGCATTTTTAAGATTTTCATATCGGTCATCACGCATTTCAACATTCCTCAATCACCGCAATATAATCCCGCAACAGCAGCATGGATTTAGTAAGGAGAAGTTGGTATCACACACATTCAGCATGCACGAATTTATTATCCAAAGCAAAGAAAAGCCTAATCATGAATCACGGAGAAGGGTTCTTAGGCATACGATAGATTTGGGTGTCAACGAATTTATATTGTCATCCTGTCGTGGCCCATTCGAGGGCTGTTAAGGCTACTGCCCATACAGGGGACTCGTGCTGCATAGAAGTCCCCCGGGCTGGACGGTTAACGCCCCGAGTGACACTCGGTGGTACCGTCCGGGACGCCTGCTGCCTTGGCTTAATAGGCAAAATGAGCGAGAAGTGGCCACACGAACGCAGACCACCGGTCGAGAGGGCCTTCTGGCCCCGTATTTTACGGGGAACCCCTGCTCTGGAGTGGTCCAATGCCCTTCGGGGAGAAGGTATATTCCGGGGTGTAACGCGGAATCGCGAGGTGAATGCGTCTAATCGGTACGGTGGAGTAGTGTGGTACCCCCATTCCAAACCTCGATAGGGGGGAGGGTGGGGGATCTGCTGGCCTGTCAATTCGGGCTGGTGGGCACTCCCGTTCGGGTCCGCGCGTATTAAATCGCGGTTAAAGGGCGGGAGTGTAAGTATTTCTCTCTTTTGCTATTGATCTAAAGTCCGCTTTCGACACTGCTTCGCGTAATGCTGAACTCCAGATGCTCGTCAATGCAGGTGTGCAGGTCCCAAGACACTAACTCTAATCGCCAGAATTCTCCAAGCAGACCCGATAACTCTTGACAACGCGGTTTGTGGGAATAGACCCGTTATGCAGGCCAACGTTTAGAGTGACAATCTTAGTCATCTGCTTTTTTTACCCTTCTCAGCTGTCTCCCGAACAATAATTCGCAAGGAACACAATACGGTCGACATCACATCTTTTGAGCCACACAATTTTTGGACTAGTCACAAAGTTGAGAAAGTCCTTTTAAAGTTTGGTACCTTGATGATGCCACAGTAGAAAGGCCGGCAAATAGAGTCGCAACTAATCTATAATCAGTAAAGTAGTTTGAGAAGTGTCGCGGGTTAATGCTCAGCGTTGCAAAATGCGAGGCTATTACAATACATTTAACAAAGGACACGCTCTTCCAGAAATAATTCCTTCTAAAAAGTCAATCCAGAGTAGGTAAAGATCTTAGGTGCTTCTATGGGTTCGAGGAAAATTCCACAAGCGACTTCAGTTACAGGTAGTTCAATAAGTTCTTAGAATGAGCTTTTAGAATTCGAATTTTGGCACGCTTTCACCGCTAATAGGAACTGCAACTTTTCGACTGCTAGCACTCAATATATTATGGTGATTGGCCGTTGCGATTTCGTTTGATAGCTTTTCCCGTGCAACGTATCGGCGTGATTTTTAAAAATGGAGAAAAAAGAGTTTAGAGTGGTTATCAAGCATTTTTATTTCAAAGGTTGGAATGCGACCCAAGTAAAAATTGAGTTAGACGAGACGTACAGTGACTCTGCGCCATGTTTTGCCACTGTTTCCAACTGGATTAATGTGTTAAAAAGAGGTCGCAGGAGCACCGAGGATGAACTACGTCCAGGAGGCCAAAAAACGGCAACTGATGAGGAAAACGTAGAGAAAGTGCGAAAAATTCTTGGCACAGATAAGCGAATGAACATTAAGGAAATAGCGGAGGCATTAGGGATTAGTTTAGGCAGTGTGCATTTTATCCTACACGAAAACTTGAAGATAAAAGAGCTTAGAGCAAAATGGCTGCCGCATTTGCTCAACCAAGGCCAAAAAGACGCGCCTGTTTTGGGTTTACAGCGAAATTTGGCCAAGATGTCGAACAATCTGTCGGATTTTTGGTGCAGATTCATGACCGTCGATGAAAGCCGGGTTCATCACTACACTCCCGAGACCCAAGAAGCATCTTGCCAATGGTGTGCACCTGATGAAGGACCTCCGAAGAGGGTGCGGACAACGGCATTGACCGGAAAGGTGATGGCTACAGTTTTTTAAGACCAACGTAGAATAATGCTGGTCGACTACCTTGAGAGCTGTAAAACGATCACAGGAGAACATTATGAAAGACTGTTGGACTGCCGTTAGCAAGAACTCATCGTGAAACGGCCCGCTTTGCAGAAGAAGGTTGTCCCGTTTCACCAGGGCAATGCTCCTGCACACAAGTCCCGGCAAGCATCGGCAAAACTGACCCAACTGAGGTTCGAACTTATTGAACAACCCTCCTATTCTCCAGACCTGGTCCCCTCTGATTATTTCCTCTTCGGACATTTGAAGAATAGTCTCGGTGGAAAGCGTGTTTCCAGCAATGAAGAGGTTAAGGCTGCTGTCAATGCCTATTTTCAGTCTAACGACGCGGAATTCTACTCAAGAGGTATGAAAGCTCTGAAATCTCGGTGGGAAAAGTGTATTGAGCTTCTCGGGGAGTATATCGAATAAGAAAAATTTAAAAACATGATTTGGAAAATTCTCGGTTTTCATTCTAAGAACTTATTGAACTACCTGTAAAAGAAAAGCTTTAAAATCAATCCATTCCTGTCCGACAACTATGCACCGACACGATTTAACTGCGTCTTACAAGCCAAAATTTTACTCCGCAGTACGAGCAATGGATAAACTTAAGCTCTTCGATACGACGAAAATACTCGAAGAAGTCTTGAACATCAAATCAGAAGAATGCACGCAAGGAGGAGAGCGTCTCTTCCGATCGTTTCAGGTGGTCTTGGAATAAGAGCGCTGCCTATTTGGTCCCGGTTGGTCACTAGGCCTCATTTAGCCAGTCCGTCCCCTCGCAAAATCTCGGCTCAAGGAGGACAAACGATTTAAGAAAAATGAGCAGAGGAGGAAGTAAGGGTATCGAAAGGTATCAATCCTGGTCCTTTAGAGTACCTCAGACACACATCCTAGACAGATGCAAGACCATAAAATTACGAGAGAGAGAATTCGCTTAGCCTTTCCTCATCCAGACGTCGTGCGACGTTCTTAGCCGCGTAAGGTACATTTAGTAAGAACTGGTTTAAAATCGTGCCATCACCACAGTCAGGTACCATGCTGTTCCATCTCACCACCTTCTGCATTGCGAAGCGGCCTGTAACCTTAGACTCAAGAGGACTTGAGCTCGTAAACGATTAAAGACCTGATGAAGTTACAATACTATTTTGTTAACATGAAACATGTTTAGCCTGGAACGCCTGGAAGTGTCTTGCACCGCTGCTCCATCGCCACTGGTGGTGCGGCAGAACATGCTGAAAGAGAACGGAAACGTAGCCTAGAGAATGGGTACTACTTCGTTGCAATATCTTTAGACACTTTCGGGCTGCTTTACTATTACTTGGCGTCTGTAGGGGCAACGCTGCCTCTACCATTGGCGCTATGAGTTGATTAAAGCTATTGGGAACTCTTAATATAATTAATTAGTCTGCTAAAAAAAGATCATACGTTATCTCTTCATATTACACATCCGAGCATAGTGTCATATAAAAAAAAGCTGTCATTGCCTTCGTCTCCAAGAGTACAATTTCTCGTACAGAGTTCTCGATCATTGGCGATCGAGGTCACCACGTCTTGCCCGAACTAACTTTTCCTTGGTTACTTTGGTGAGGAAAACGAGAAGCAAGTGCTTGCCGAACAAGGCGAAAAAATTAACAAACAATTTATTGAGCTCGAGTTCAATACTTGTCGCACGCAGCGATATTGACAACAAACGTATCCGCAGGTTGTTATTTATCGTTTATTATCATCATTGTTATATTATTCACCATTATTCATTAATCAATAATATAACCAGTAGGATAAGCCTTAGTTGCTAGACGAGTTTGTTGTTGCTTTTGCTGCTGTTGTTGTTGTTGTTGTTGCTGTAGTGGTGGTGATGGTGTTTTTTTTTTGTTGTTGTTGTTACACTTGCTACTCTAGTTATAGCTGCTGAAAGCAGGATGAGACACAGCTGCTATACACAGTCGTCAGTCGTGATCGAATTTTATAAAAAAAAAAACACAACAACAACCAAGGATCACAATGATTATTGTTAGTATTCATAGGATTATGAATGTTACTATTATTATTATTATTATTATTATTATTATCATCAACATCATCATCATCGTCGTCATCTTGTTCATCCTCTTGCTCTTCTTCATCATGTCTTCATCTCGCTATTTCGTCAGCTTCATTTCCCTCGTTTCAGCTTTTGTCGCCTATAATAATAATAAGTGTTCCCCTCCTCCGCCGCAGCCGCCGCCGCGACCACTGGCACGGCAGCAAATCCCTAGGGGATCGTACCGCTAGGCTAACAACTAGTTGATAATTGCGAACTTGAACTGCCTCCCCAGCCACGCTGCTTCCTTTGTAGCGTCCATTGTAACCATTTGGTCTAGGTCGGCAAATCATCTCTTGCGAGCACTGCGAGCTAACGTAGAGAGACCCCACAACGTGCCCCGTGTACAGAATGCGACGCCGCGTCAACGAACCAGACGAGAGTAACCTCTAAGTACCTAAAGCTGCTCTACACGTTGTCTTGCTGTCGGGAGAGAGAGAGAGAGAGCTTTATGGAGCTTTGTGGCTCTCGAACGACGAACAGTGCTCGAGCCTCGTGCATCATCTCCGTCCAGCATTCCTCGTCCAAGGTCCAAAGTCTAAACCTTCGTCGTACAACCATCCTCTATCATCCACCGCAGCCTAACGTTATTGGTAATATTTTGTATTATTTGTATCATGAATAATGGTCTTCCCATTCTTCGTCGTCTTCCTCTTCTTCTTCTTCTCTGTTATTATATATTGTTAATACTGTCATTATGATCCTTACTAGCATTACTACTTATAATACTGCTACACTACTATTACTATTACTACTACTACTACTACGTTCATTTCGTTTGTTTGTTCTGGCGTAAAGCGTGGTGCGTTCCTTTCGCAGGAGAAGGCATTTGTCATCATGTGTACAAGCAGACGTGACACAGGTTGTTGTTGTTGTTGTTGTTGTGGTTGCAGTTGTTGCTCTTGTTCATGTTGTTGTTGTTATTGTTGCTGCTGTTGTTGTGGTCGTTGTCGTAACTGTCGTCGGCGTCCTCGTGTACTGTTGTTGTGTTTCATTATATTTTCTATTGTCATTGTGCATTGTTGGTACGTTGGTTGTTTTTCATTGTATTGTCGACCTCAGCATTGTATAATTCGTTGGCATGTGTGGCTGGAGCCGATGGTTTGCTATCTATTGTTACCTCCGTTGCTGTTGTTGTTGTAGTTGAAATTGTTGTTGTTGTGGTTGAGATTGTTGTTCTCGTTGAGATTGTTGTTGATTAGTTTTGTCCTTAATCATGATCACCATCACGGTCGTCATTGTCGGGTTTGTGGCCTACGTGTTGGTTACCATGCTAGTGCAAGCGTCGCTGTTTCATGCTGGTTGTTCCATTGGTCGTTGTCGTGTTACGCTGCTTCGCACATTGTACATATGTGTTGCGTCGCTTTGTCGTCGTCGTCGTCGTTTTTGTTGTTCTCATCTTCATTAATTACCACAACCACCACCACCACCACAATCTCGATCAGCGTCACTGTCATAATCAACAGACATGGTTGTTGCCGTTATTGTTTGTCTGCCGTGTTATAGATATATAACCGGTAGGATAAGCCGTGGTTGGTATTTCTAGTTAATTTCTAGTCTCTTAGTTGGCATTTATCCAATAAACAATTAGATGATTGTTATATATTGATCATTATATTATCCGTTATTGGTGTTGTTGTTGCTGTCGGACTGTGTTGCCAGCTATCGTTGTTGTTTGTGCAACCTCATTTTTTTTATTACGTGAACGTTTTATTACTGATTGCGTATTGGTGTTAATGGTGTTTTTATTGTCGTTGCTGTTTTAGGGTGTGGTCTCTGTTATTGTCGGTTGGTACGTACATTGGTAATTGGATGTGTTACGTCTGTTGATTATAACGGTTGTTGCTGATCAGAACAATTGTCAATGATGATGTTGTTGTCGGAGTGGAAGCGATTCATTACCCTCTGATTGATTGCTATTGTTGTTATGGTTGCCGCTGCTGTTGTTGTTGTTGCTGCTGCTGCTGCTGCTGCTGTACTTTCAATTGTGACCTGCACATGCCTGTTAGCCAATGGTATTCTCTATTTGCGCCGACTTAGCAGCTTCTAGGTATTTTGTTACCCATGTAGCGTCTCCGAACAACGCTCGCTTGTATTATACATATATATATATATATATATATATATATATATATATATTTATACATTCGCATATATATATCAGAGCCTTCCCCTGCCTTCTTCTCTTTTAGTTTAACGGCGCAGCAGCTGGATGTTGAAAGCGATTTTCATGCTGTGATATTGTTTCCTAGTGTATGTGTTCCGTGCGTTGTCCCTCAATATCTAACTATCTGTTTCTCTACCTGTTCGTCTGTCGATTTGTAGATCGGTTTGTTTGTCAGTCTGTTTGCCGGGTTGCATGGCAATCTATTACTGACCGTGTTGATTTGCCGTATTGTTTCTGTGTTGTTTGTTGCTTGTCTGCTGACCAATGGTGAATCAATGAATGAAGCTTAACTAATGCAGTCGGTTCGTAGCAAAGGTAGGTAGATTGCTTTGGTTAGAGCAGGCAAGAGATGAGACAACGTGTGATAGAGAATAAGAAAGCAGGCGTATGGTGGTGCTGCTGCTACGAATAGTGCTATGGCTGCTGAATCTAATACACATTCGGGGATTGGTTGCTTCTGCTTGTTGTTTTTGTTGTTGTTGCTGTTGCTACTGCTAATGCTGCTGTTTCAATTGCCGTCGCTATCAAAGCAAGCGCGACGTGTGATCAGAAATAGTCACAGGGATGCGATAACCCCCCACACATGATCATGATCATCATCTTGTTGTTGTTGTTGTTGTTATTGTTCTTGTTGTTCATTTACCTATTACAATTTTAAGACCTAAATGACCACACACCTTACGACGAAACGCTTCGAAACGACGGTCTGTATCCCGCAAACCCACCACTGCTATCGCTAGAGTCGCCGGCTGTCTTCTCCACACTGGCGTCAGTCATCAACCACCACTAATTAGCCCATATCAACGAGGAGAAAAACACATTAGCTGCACGATAAACGCTGGTCAGCTGGCGGCGCACGGCGAACTCGAACACTCGAACGGCGTTGCGTCTATTGTGGTGACCAGCGAGCATCGGAAGTAGGCCGGGAGGGACGCTAAGACTGAGACATGGGCGCAACAGGATATACACTCGACCGGTTCATGTGATGAATGTCGGGTGTCATGCAAACCATACCTAGCTATAACTGAGATATTGTCTGCCACCCGACAGATTGCAGTGCCAGTATTATGGATGCATTCGATTACTTCACTTCGACCAGTCAGTCAACCAATCAACCAACCAATCAATCAATCAATCAATAAACGACTCTACAATTAATTTTCTTCTCTTCTACTTCTTCTTGTTATTCTTCTTCATTCTGTTATTTCCTTCCTCTTCTTTCCCGCCGTTTCTATTTATTTGTCGTCTCACTTCTTTCTACCGTTCCACTTCCTTATTTCTACCGTTTCACGTTCCTATCCGTCCTACGCATCCTCTAGGTGGACTCAACGCAGCGCCAAACTGGCTCATATCCCCGTCATAGTCGATGTGCGCGACATTATGTCTATGATATTCTTTCAGTGCTGTGGTATGCATGTATGCAGAGTTATGTACT
>QVRM01001784.1:72500-85000 GCA_003439945.1 Dermanyssus gallinae | reverse complement strand
CCAACGAGTTTACCTACGACGAAGAGACGACGAAACAAGGGCAGGCGCAACGTTGCTTCACGTCAATTCAACCTCGTACGCTTCTGTCACTATTACTAATACTACTAACGAAGCAAAACGACCCTTACTTCATTCTCTATGATGACACGCATACTGATGCAGATTCTTGCAAAAGCTGCAAACGCTTGCAAATTTGGCAAGCTGTTTTTGTATATATGCATGAGGACATGAGAGTAGCCCACTAACGCAAACAGTTCGCTAAAGGCTTATTAGACCTGTGCTTTTCGCGTAGGTTTGCTGGACCTGTGCTCAGTCGCGTATGGATCAATTTAGAACAACGTTCACAAACGGCCCTGCTATTGATGACAATGCTGTGCTCAAAGACATTCAAGAGATTCCATAAATTCCATAAACACATATAACGATGATTTGCTGTGGAATTGGCGGCTATTCTGGTATGACCATCCATAATAGGCCAACAATGGAGAAGGAATGCACCGTTTCACCGCCGTTATAATCTAGCTATAATGGTATCGTCGTAGCAACACTTAAGCGTTCACTAGTAGTTGCTATTTCGATGAAATTATATTGAATACAGAACGGCCTTAAGTCGGACAGTGGCGCAAAACGTTCTCATTCAGATTAAATCGTGGACAAAAAATCAAACCCATACTGGGTCCAGGGCTCCCGCCTTTTTGGGCAGCAGCGGTACGAAAGAGTAGGCACGTAACGTCTCTACGATATGGCCACATCTAGAATGTGAGCTCCCACATACGCCTTAGGAAATGAAAAGGCACATACAAAACTAACTAGAGTAACCAGCTTCCTGTGGCTTCTTCCTCTGGCTATAGGTGCAAACCAAGTCTATCTCCTCCGTTAGTGGCGAGTCTGATATGTCCCGTAGGAGATTGCGCGGGCGGTACGCTTCTCAGACAACGTGCTGATGTGGCCAAATGTCAACTATTGCACACAGGACAGTACGGCAGGCACAATACGCAGACTACTGTCTCCGTTCGGCGGACTGCCGCAAAGAAGAACGGAACAAAACCTTCAGCGGTAGGGCCGGCTAAACCTTGGCTTTGCTAGGGTCTGCCCTATATGGAGTAGCAAAGTATCCGTTATAGCGGCTATTCGTTTATATGTATCTATCTACCCTACCCACATAGACAAATAGTAGGGTAGGTATGAGTAGGGTAGATAGTCATATTATTTATCAATTATGATTACTCGATAACGTGCAAATCTGAGCAGACCATTGAGCTGAATTGTTACAGTTAAGCGGGGTTTTTAATACAAAAAAAACATCCCACTGCTAGCCATGACGGCGTCGGCGCAGCGAAACGAGTGGTCATTCTGATGATGAGTCTGTTATGTGTCTGACTTCTCGAATCGAACGCTTGTGTGACGCAAGGGCGCTCAATCAAGACGTACAGGCAATACAACTTTAGGAATAATGAATGTCCCCTCCCACGTGTTGTTACGGAGACGCCAAAATTCGCAGTGTACAAACACAGATATCGCTGATACCGAGACAGCCGCAAAGCTTCAGGTGAGTAACAGGTGCGTTATTAGTGCTCAACTGCTCTGCTTGTTAGTTATCTACAAATCTACAGCATCGGATCTTTGATATTCGCTTCTGTCTGATATTTCGCCTAGTGTGTATCGGCCCGTTTCGCTTCCCGCACATGTCTGTAATTAGTCGTGTCGCTCTTTGTCGCGTTTCTCGTACGTTCTACCTGTGATTTTCCCCAAGAAATAAAACGTCGGTGCACCGACGTTTTTTGGGAAACGTTTGTCTACTTCCACTTCATTTATCCTCGGGATTCGTCGATCTTTTGTCGCAGGTGTCTTTTGCGTTCTAAACGTTCTCCTACTACGTGAATGAATTGATCGTTCGCTTTCGATTTCTCTACTATGCCTCTGCCCCTTTGCCTCCTTCTCGCCTCGCTAGCTTGTTTGGCGTTTTGTCTCGTCAACGAGATTGCCTGCAGGCTTGTCCTGGCACGACTCTCTCCAGTTCTACTCCAGAGGGCGAACCGCCAGCCCGTCCTTGCCGCAAAGCTAACAACAACAACAACAGCAACAATAGCAACAAGGCAATCCGGGGGTGTACCGGGGGTGATCAATGAAGTACTGCATGCGTCAATCAGTGGCCAATACACACACACACACCTCCACACACACACGCACGCACGTAAATACGTACACAAACATTGGCACATAATGAACGCGACCTTGCATGGCCACGGTACCCATCCCCCACGTGACACGTCCTATTTGCCATCCTTTTCTCCTCCTTCACTTCCATCTTCTTCATCGTCTTCAGTCGTCGTCGTACTAGTCTATCATAGGTATTCGTGTTCCTCTCTCTTTGTCGCTCAACGATCTCTCTATCTATTACTTCGACTAGCGCCCCGTGGAAGGGACTTTGTAGTACGCTGTGGCAGGCGGGTAGAGGCGCCGCACATTGCGTACCTCTTCAAAGTGTCGTCAGGTTAGAAATCAGGTGGTGACGCGAGAACCTCCAGTAGTTCAGGGCAGTTGTCAGTAAGTCATCAGCCAGTCGAGTCTGCGTTTCCTCCTCTTCGTCTCCATCTTGTTCTGTGACCAGGTTTGCAACGAACAAGTGGCAAATCATAACCTCCCTCTCTGTGTGTGTGTGATTTGCGTCGATGATAGCCTCTGACACTTATGTTTGTAGGCTGTCTTGTGTGTCATCATTTGTTTATTGCATTGTATGTCTGTGTTTGTGTGTGTATTTATACGCGTCTGTGTGTGTGTGTGTTTATACTCTTATGTGTGTGTGTGTTTATACGCTTGTGTGTGTTTGCTTGCGCTGTCCACCTCGTCGTGCCCAATTTGATCTGTCACCGCCTCGAACAGGTGCCCCGCTCCGTCAAAGCCACGTATACGCCGACCCAGCAAGTCGGCTGATACCGTTGCCACTTCACGAATTCGGCCGTTGCCACTGCACAAAGTCGGCCGCTTCAGCCAATTTCGACGGCGTCCTCACGTAACTCGCTGTTCCATCTGTTGCATCGTCAAAAGCAGAGTTCACTGTCACAGACTGCCTTACGGGACAGCAAAGAGTTTCCCGTTTATTCGGACTTGAAGAGAAGAAGCTCCAAAAACATGAAGACGGCTGTGAATCTACAACTGTGTCTACTGATATAGCTAGGCCGGTCTACCGCTCGTCTGCATTCTGTACTCACGATTCTCAGCTTCGTTTTCGTAAATCGTCGAATTTGTATTATTATTAATTTAAAAAAAGAATGATTCTTATCATCGTCGTCATCGTAAGCATTATTACCACTCTCCTCAAACGAACACGAACGCGCGCCGTGGCCTCTGTTGCTCCAGTTCCACTCTACGAGTCAAGGCGATATTTGGGGAAAACCCCGCGACCCTCGCCGTTGACGGTGACCTTTGTGGTACTACGACATGGAACCTCTTCTTTTCACCTCCTCCGCCCCAGAGACAACCCCCAGTGAGACAATCACACAAATCCTATTCATGCAGCGTGTCGTTACACCGACGTCTATTTGTCCCATGCTTGCCGCCGCAATAATAATCATAATAATAATAATAGCAATAATACTCATTACTAATATGATACTAACAATCATAATGTATGGTCATCTTAATAGTAGCAATAGTAATATGAGTAATACGCAACAATCATAGCGATCATTATGGTGGTGCTGCTATTGGGCTATTGTGGTAGCTGTAGTATGTCTAGTATTCGAAGTTGCTGTAGTAGTAATTGTTGTTGTTGTTGTTGTTGTAACGCTAGACTAACGCAAGACCTAGTTAACATAGACCCACAGTGATTATGATACATCATAGCGATCGGGGTGTCGTGTGCTGTAGTGTTTCTCTCCCCCCCCGCGCCCGATCATTACTTCCGTTCTTTGCTTTCTAAACAAGGCAATCGTCCATCATTCAATCAGTCAGTCAGTCATATTAATCATCATCATCATCATTATCATAATTAGTCAATCAACTCGTCAATGATAATGGTTCTTTACGTCGGCAGCTGGCTGATGCCTAAGCGTCGCTCACAAGAATCATGCAACTCAATCAACCGGACACTGTCACATAATTCACCGACCAGCCAAACGGTTCAATGCAGCCAGCCTGCCAGCCCGTCGTCGGAGAGACAAAGAAAGAGGGGTGTAGCTGAGAGACACGCATACGCTGGGGCCACGTTGTTGGGGTCACGCTGGGGACACTGGAAACTGCTGCCGTGCCCCGGACCGGAAGGAAGCCGCCCCGGAAAGCGTGCCCGTTGCCTCTTGCCTAGCCGCTTATTCCACTCTCCGTTCCATTTATTCCTCTCTCTCTCTCCCTCTCGCGCGCGTTCGCTCGCCGTCCGCCGCCCGCTTTCCTATTTGTTAAATTCGTGCAATATTCACAGTCGTTCAGATTTCTCACTCTTTCGCAGCTTTTCGTCTGTCGTTCACACGAAACTGCGTCCCGCGTTCGTCCACTGGACCTCTTCAATCTTCGGCTTGACGAATTCGGCAGTACTGCTCTGGTCACACCTGTTGACAGTCTGTGACGGCCGAGGTCGAGTTGGTCGGTCGCCAGGCAGCAGACTCACTGTCGTCGTCGTCGCCTTTTTGTGCCTCATCCCTCTTCACGCGCTCACCAGCTGTAGCTCAACAGCTGAGGTTAGGTTTGCTACCCTACCAGCCGTTGCTAGAGGTGATGGCGGGGTCGTGTGCTCTAGAGTCGTGCGTTCTTTGCCTTTGACTGCTTGACCTCATAGGCGAAGTCTGGCGTATCAAATTGCGCTGGGTTAGCCTGAAGTTAACGGGGTCGCATCACTATTAAAGAGGTCAAATGACGCCGGGACCACCTTTTTCCCTTTCTCTTCCTCTTATTCGTTCTTCAGGTTCCCAGACCGCGTGGGGTCCTTGTCCGGACGAGCGCGCTTCCGAACAACTTCAAGGGTTTCACCACTGCGGCTGTGGCTGGGGATGTGGTTCGACCCTGTGGGCCATTTCTGGGCCCATGCTACCTCGACCTGAAACACAGCGCAAATAGCGACCGGCCGCCGATTTAGATACGGATACATATTTACGGAAGGTAGATCATGTTTACTGCAGGAGAATTTAATAAAATCTTACTAAATTTCCCTTTAAGTAACATAAAATCTAGTCATATTTAATTTTGAAGTAAACCTTTTCATGATATGAAACAAACTGTTCGGTATCTGTTATGGATTGAATTTCTGTCAGGCCCACTAGATACGGTATTTCCAAAAAAATATAAATTAAGATAAAGTTATTACTTATTTAAAAAAAAATATATATATATATATATATATAATGTTAAAACCTACATCTTTGCTCAGGAAAGAAGTCGACACAAGCTAGTACGGGATTTCAGCGTTTCCACTGTCGTTGCGATGTTCTTGCTTTTCCTGTTCGATAGGGTGGTGCTTATCGTGCATGTCGTTTAACCCGCTAAAAACAACGCTAAATATTTTGGGTTTCGATTACTGCTTCGACAACGTCTCATTAACACAAACGTCGGGTATCTGAGGAGAGGCAATACGTACCATGTTGCGAACGTTGTTGGCTCGGTCCGGCGGGTTCTCTGTAGGCTTGTGAATCTCGATGCATGCCCGAACCGCCGCTGCTTGTGGCGTTATATCCATAGCCTTGACCTGTCTGCCCGCTGCTCGGACCTCCTTGAGGTCCCTGACCGCCGGAAGCGTGCCGTGGGGGCGCCGGTCCTCCGCCGCCTGTTTGGTAGTCACCTGAACCTCGAGGGGGCGCTGGTCCTCTACGTGAGTCGTAGTACGGATCGCCACCTGTGCCGCCGCTGCCTCCACCAACCCCGTCGTGCCGAGGGTCTCCACGGCCATGCATGTCATGCTCGGAATACCCCGACGGTGGGTGTTGGCCGTGATGCGGCGGCCCGCCTGGAGCGGGACCGCGCACCGGAGGTCCGAGACTGCCTTTCTGATCCGGATAGTTTGGAGGCGCATCCGTGAGGAAGTTAGAAGGCACCAGTCCACGCACGCCGTTTAGTTCGGCCATGTAAAAGCCGTCCTCGTCCATCTCGCCGAGAACGTGAATCACGTCGCCCGTTCTGAACGACAGTTCCATCTCGGCGTCGACGTTTGGTGACAACTGTTATGAACGCAAACGATCAGACGTGCATAGACCCCAAACGTTGCATTAGAACATTTTCCAACCAAAACTAGTGAACGACAGGGGTCCTTAGGAATGTAACCTGGAAAGATGGTGCGGCGCTATCGACCTGGCAAGATGGTGCGGCGCAGAATAGTGTAATGGTTTTCGTTGGCAAGATTCACCGGATATTATAACGGGGGGAGGGATATAAGAAAGACATAGCGTATAGGGTAAGGCAATCGCCGCGTATCTCTTCAGCTAGGCTTACCGATGGGTCGTAATCGTAAAGGGCTAGCATTCTCCGGCGTTGTCCTGGGCCGCCCTGTGGCGGCCTATTGTGCGCTTGACTGAGCTGCTGGGGATGTGGTTGTCCCTGCCCACCACCGGCGTGGCCACCTGCGTACGGGCCTTGAACTTCGGACACCATGTTACAGGGCACTAAACCCATCCGTCCATTCAGCTCACCCCGGTAGAAGCCATCCGTGTCCTTCTCACCATAGACCTATAGACACAGAAGTCATATGTTAATCTTCTTCTCTACTTTGCTTTTTAAATGGCCATTTTCTCTAATTGTATAGTATTATATAATATAAAGACACATCATATATATATATATATATATATATATATATATACATATATTGTTTCGCGAGGTTTGTGTGCGGCTTCGACTCTTAGTAGTGATAACTGCATGACAGTCTGGGCACATATTTTAGGAATAGGATTCCTTTAGTGTTCTCCAACTGACTATGTTAGATTTGCTAGCGTTATCGCAGATCATAAGCTTACACCAAATTGCGACGGAACACGTTGTATGTACGAAGGTGGTGGCGAAACAGCGCCTACGGACTTTAAGCAAGCCGACAACCCAGCGCTTAACGTGCGAGACCGAGCAGATCAAAGATATGGGGCAAGTGCTTATTCTAGACATATGTATGTATGTATGTATGTATATATATATATATATATATATATATATATATATATATATATATATATATATATATATATATATATATGCATTATTTGCAATACTTCGAACGATTTACCGATCAACTAAATATGTACAAATAGAGTACACTTATGTATAGTTGATAATGCACTACTTAAAAAACGTACTCATACAATATGTAAATGCGCATATATATTCCAATAGAGGCGTGTTCATGAGGTATGTTTCAGAAGCGCGCTACAAAAATTATTTGCACCCGTAATCATGTACGCCATTATTGCGGCGTGTGGCACCTCCTTATAAATTCCAGTAGGCCGCCTACCCGGATTAATTGGCCCTCCTTAAAAGGTAACTCCTCATGTGCGGCGTCCGGATTGGGTGACATCGAGAGTGGGTCATAGTCGAACAAAGCCATAAACCATCGGCTACGCTGACGGCCTTGTCCGGGCCCCATAGGGCCAATATGTCCCATGGCTCCCATGGCCATACCGGGGCCCATTGGCATGCCGCCGCCTCGCCCTCGGGGGCCCATGCTCCGCCGATGCCCCGGTGAAATCGGTCGTCGAAGCTCGTTGTGCTACAACAAATTGTATGAGGCAGAAAAACACAACACGTTACGTTTCTAAATAAGATATATATAATATATATATATATATATATATAAAAAATATGGTATAAATAATATATATATATTATATATATCGATATAAAAAACATCGGTATATATATATATATATATATATATACCGATGTTGAGATACCAGTAAGGGGTCTAGTATTCGAGGAATACAATATATTTCTGGTATTAAAATTATGCTTTTTATCATATATGCGCACATCCACATGCATGAACTAAAAATGAGTGGTTTTGAAAACGCCATTAGTAACTAATAGAAATAAAATTAATTTCCGTTTTTATATATATTATATATATTATATATAACGAGTGCAAACACCACACATATATGAATAGTTTTTCTAATGAAGTTCAATGTTGTCCATGCGAACGTCTCTATTGTTTGCTGTTCTCCAAAGAGTCATTCTAGATACGCATTTGTTTTTGGCACATCTGGGCGGATAGAATTTCTGCAAAATGCGCGGAAATGTTACAATTGTTTGTTGTGGAATTCGTGTGATTATGGAAGTTTGAAGCGCAATAAAGAATTAGGAAAAATAACTAAATTTGCCGTCCGGAAGAAAAACATCCCATAAAAAAAGACAAACACAACATATATATATATATATATATAGAATATATATATATAATATATATATATATATATATTATATATATTATATATATATATTTCATAATAAGTAAACAAAGGCACTAGACAGATCTATTGAAGTAGCATAGTTTCTATTACCTTATCGAACTCCTCCTCCGAGTAACTATCCACGACAGAGCGGTCTTTAGTGATCTCGATCGCCGGAACCGCTCCAGACGCAGAAGCCGACATTGCGGGATTCGTGACCTGCAAACGATGGTCGATAGCCTCGAACGTTACATAACTGCAGCTGGGATGGAGCACGTGGGTCGAACTAAAAGACGTTGTGCAAATGACTGGACTTAAAGATCACCCAGAATTTGACTAGTGGTAGAACTGCGTATTTTATGATGAAAACAATCACTGCGATAGCAATAGCAGTTCAACTCGTTCCATCATCCCGTAAAGAGTCGCGAGTTTTACTGAATATAACAAGCCTTGGGGTGCATAGGTTGTAATAAAAACAAAAGAAGAGTCTAGTGCGTACTTCTGCTGCAAAGTCTTCACTCCGCCGCTTCAACTCTCTTCTAACATATATATATATATATATATATATACTGCTCTGTCGCGAAATCCCACCTTTTGAAAGCAATCTTCATGAAAACTGCAAATGTGATTTAAAGTTATAGTAGACAAGTATGTATTGATCTTAAAATAATACTAGCTCAACAACATTTTAAGCCACAAATATGTTTTTTTTTAATAAATTATTGCACTTAGTTCCATCATACAATTCTTGAATCTTGCCCAAAAGCAAATAATTTTTGATTACAAATATATTTGTGTAGAATAGCCGTAACAGCCGAAGGACATCATAATATAAACGCAGAGCATTCTTCCCTTCCTGGAGCAAGGGTTGTGTAGCTACATTTGCCCTAAAGCCTTGGATACTAAACATTTTTGTCGCCCCATAGATCCACAAAACGAGGCTTTATTTGTACAAGCTAATAATCATAATAATAACGATGCAATTACAGCAATGGAAATAGCAATAATTTATTGTACTTAACGATTCACCCCTCCCAAGGACGTCCACAATACCCGCCCCGTCCTCCCGCGTCTCCCAGCGGGGTCCATGCTTATTTGTCCCTAGATAGGTTTCTGCTTCTACGCCCCCCCCCTCCCTTCTGCCCTCTCTCCCCCATCGAGCGCGTGGGGCACGTACCTGGGGGTAGATTTCTTTATCCGAGAGGCATTCCTCCGGCTCGAGCACAAGTTGTCCCGCCGAGTTTCGTTTGGGCAGTTGCGGGCCCAGTCGAACGGCGACCTGTGGCGGCGAGGCGCCATACCCCCCGCTCGTTCGCGCGAGCCGACCCTGTGGGCCGACGAGTCGACGACCCCCACCGGCTGGCCCCCCCACCGTTCATGCGTCGTCCATATTCATCGACGATATCCGAGTCCGAATATGACTCGTCCATTCGCAGCATCTGCTCGTCCTGCAGCAGTCGAGTAGAATATTAATATTATTTTATTATTATTATTATTATTAGCAGAGATTCAGTCATAACCACCCGTACAGGAGGCGCAAAAAGGCACGAAATAAACGTTATATATATATATATATATATATATATATATTATATATAGATTCATACGCAAAATATGCATGTACATATCTTACACCATGTGCTTTTTGTGCATACGTATGTGAAAAGTGAACACGCAGTCAGAGTGTTTTTATCCCAGCCTTTTCGCTCGGCGGCGTTCCCTGAGAAGGAGGAACGCCTCGTGCGTAGACTAGAGATGACATGCCATAAGGCAATATGTTGCTCCAACACGTATGCTTCCAATGTGCCAATGGGATTTACTGCCACACACAGACTCACAAAACGCATGTTGACGACTAAAGACGCGCACATGTTACAGGTACACGCTAACAGATAGGGCAAGAGGCAGATTTTCAGAAAATCCTTTATGAACTTGTACACACAGTCATGTGAAATACGCATACGCATATCATTGCGATAACAAAAAAAAAACACTCTTGATTCGCGCCTACCGTTTCGCGGTTCTCCTCGCATATTTCTCGTGGTGGCCATCTTTAACAAATCTAGGCGAAAAGGATCTCTCGTTTGCCAAATCACGCGAGAGCAACAATCACGCAACAGCAACCCTAACACACAATTAAGACTAGACGGCGAGTTGCGTGCATTATCGGGTCGATCTATTCACATATCTTAGTCAGTCCAACGTAACGTTGACCCGCATTTCTGCCGTTCGATCCTTCAGATCGGCTACGGTACCGAAGCGCGAGCGAATATTGGACCGACCAAAAGACGTACGACACATGTGAGACAGAGGACAACGAACACGAAGAGGAAGTCCACGGAGACGATGTTGCTATCGCACCTTTCAACTGAGCTTCGTAAAGGTCGAAGATCAATCTTTACAAAATCGCGCTGAAACTTCAAGTCATTCTCATCGAACCACTTGTTGTTGCCAACGACCGCAAGACTTGTTGTCACTATGTGTACTGAAGATTTAGCGAGTTTGACTTCATAGACAAGTGTGGTGTCAGCGTGCTCGAGTAGTACAACACTCAGTCTGCTATATACACTACGGGTGCTACGAGAGAGGCCTGTGTGAGGGGAAGGAATTTTACGCGTAACCGACAAAGACCAGCAGACCACTGTGAACCACGACGAACAACAACACGTAGACCTGAACGAACACGTCCTGAACGAACGAACAGCGAAGGGAGGAATTCGTGGGACGCCAAAGAATGAACTAATATACCGTTGTCGTCTGAGCTCTTTGAGAGGACTCTATGACTTGTCCGAGTTCCTTGAGGGACACCTGGCAGAGGAGAGCAGCGATCTCGGTCTCAGATTCGAGGTCCGAGTCGAACGAGTTTCGCCGATCGCCCGCGCCGCCTCCAACAACGCCACCACCACCACCACCAACCGGAAGAGGAGGACTTCTGCCCCTGAGGGACGCTGGCGTAACCAGGGCAGCCGATGTCGATGAGGTACATCCCGGGCCTACCGCTGTCGCGTCAACGGCTCTTTTCCGGAACACACGGCTCTTACGGCAACCCCCTGCCGACTACCGGCGCGCGTGTGACGCCCATTAGAAACAAGCACACGTGCCATGCTGCTAATCGACCTGACCCTTTTTCAACCTAATTCGCTCTGATATGTTGCGCGGTACCACAGCTTGCATTTGATCTAGCTTTCGACTCTGTGCTGCTAGTTTTACCTATAGCGAGAATTGTATAGTTCCAATTAGCTTGAGTGTGGGTAAAATAGAATGCCCTTTTCTTGTTATCGTATTTAATCGGACACATATATACAGGTTATGGGTATATATACCTAAACCTCTAATGCCTTCAGGTTAAGTAAGGGTTTTAGCACACAAATACATATATATATATAAATTGTTTTTTTTAATATCGTTACGAGGATGTAGTAATATTGATTATACTTTTGTACATTTTACCCAATCTGGCGTGGAGATAAACCATGTGATTTATATATATATATATATATATATATGCTTATACCTTGTATGGAAACAACAACCAATGGATGACGGACGGACGATGTAACAGACTTACCCTAGTTGGTATTCGCTTGCCCTTGAGAACGTGTTCCGGAATATGACAGGGCAACGAATCAGCGGAGAGCAGTGTATCAGCCTTGGTGCGCACCGTAATCGTACGCGAATTGAGCAGGTGCGTCAGCGAAAGCAAAGCGTGATCTCCCGACGGACTGTCGATTTGTGTTACCATTCGGCCCGAAGCAAAGACTGCGTAACCGCTGACAGGCAGGCCGGGTTGTTCCTCTACGGGTCCGATGTTTGTTTTCAGAAGCCACATCAACCACACCAACGAAAGAAGCAACGAAAATAGCAACAACACGTATTCGTTAAGACGATATGACAACTTCATTGAGAGCCGCGTGCAAATGTGTGCGTATACACAGCTTGCAAAATTCATATCAAAAGTGTACATGATATATATATATATATATATATGTGTGTGTTTGTGTTTATCTAGGTCACAAGGAGAATGGACTGAACCACAGCAATTCTCAGCTTAGGTACGTTTTTCTTTCATTTAAGCCAAGCTTTTATATATATATATATATATATATATATATATATATATATAGTGTGTGTATGGCAGCGTGGGTT
>QVRM01001784.1:0-70000 GCA_003439945.1 Dermanyssus gallinae | reverse complement strand
AGAGTAATTAGGACTTTTCGGTGAGAAATTGAGTGCATGCGTAAATGACCTTGAGTAGTGGATCAGAGGAGGTAATTTATGCGTGCATTCAATCTCGACACGATCGCTGGAAAACCTTCAGTACTCCCCAACCACGGACCGGATCGCCGTAGATTGGGTGTGCATTTCAATCGCCGTGAAATGCGCAGTGCATCTAATCTTCCAAAAAATCCGGTATATATATATATATATATATATAGTAACTAGTCAGTCGCCGGAGAGTAAACTGATGAGTAGTTCGGTCGTAAGGCGAAACTTGTCGTCATCGTCATACCTGTCAGCTTTTCGATGAAGTTGGACGGCACGAGGCCTCTCTGGCCGTCGAGAAGCTCTCCGTTATAGAAGCCATCCTCATCGATGTCCCCGAAAATCAGCACGTACTCGCCAGCAGAAAGAGCTAGCTCTGCTTCGGGATTCTCATTAGGCGACTGCTTCAGTGGATCATAGCTATAGCGCGCCAGATAGACGCGACAGCGACCTCGACCCGGAATGTCTACGTAGTCGACTGAATCCACGCCGAGATCGTCTGTGGAGCGAATTGATGGCACGCCAGAGAGAAGGTAGCACCGATACCGACAATTACAACGTTGTAACAAAAACAAACGCAAAGGGCAGCAGATAGTTTTGCAGATTAGTTAGTGTGTTCGCGGTTAGTTCGCTCGCTGGCTGGCTAGCTGAGAAAAACCTGTCTGTCTCCTGTCGGCCTGCCATCCAGAGGGGGCGGTACATGAGGAAGTCCGCGCGACGGAAGAAGAGAAAGGAAATGGGGGGGGTAGATAGAGGAATTGGGGGGGGTAGATAGAGGAATTGGGGGGGGGTAGATAGAGGAATTGGGGGGGGGGGTAGATAGAGGAATTGGGGGGGTAGATAGGGGAATTGGGGGCTAAATAGAGGAATTTGGAAGGGGGTAGATAGAGGAATTGGGGGGGGAGAGACAAAAAGAGGAATAGGGTGTAGAAATAGCGGCACCACTTACCGAAGAAATCCTTCTGAGACATGGCACTGTATGATGTGATAGCTGTGTCAGGGGTTGCAGCGACGTGCTGGTACGTGCTCGCGTGCTGCACGAGCTTATTCTGGAGCCCGATAGGCGTGTGTGTTCGCATCGCTCCGGCAGGCGGCGTGCCGACCGCCGGGGCCGTGAGGCCGGCCGCCCCTGCTGCTGCTGCTGCCCCCGGAGTCACGCAGTTGACGACGCCCGTGCTTGTACAGCGTGTGCCGCCCGTGACGCCAGCCGCTGCAGCCGTGCAGAGCGGCGCCCCGGCGGGAGCCAACGGCAGCTGTACGGGCGTACCGTGTGCCGCCGCGCCGCAGCACGTCACGCTCGGCGTGCCCGCGGTGGCCGGTTGGATGAGCTGCACATGCGGGCAGGTACCGGCTGCTGGCGTAACGAGCGTGACCGTTGTTGCTGCTGGGGCCGTAGTGGAGGCAGCAGAAGCAGCGACCGCGGCGGCAGTTAGTGCACGAGCAACGTTGGGGACCGTTAATTGATTTGTTGTCGTTGTTGATGTTGTCGCGTTGTTGTCGTCGTCGTCGTCGTTATTGTCGTCAAGGTCGTCATTGCGGGTTAGGCCAGAACGGAGGCAGATGCGTTAGTAGTGGCAATAAGATTAAAGCGTTAGTAGTGGCAATAAGATTAAAGCGTTAGTAGATATAATGCTCGTGTTTATTGAAGATATACCTTAGAGTGAGCTCCAAGCCCGTAGGGGACGAAGGATGGTCTAGACCTAAAAAAAACCCTTCTTAAAAATGTTTTTAATTCTAGTGGTAACGGTAGTAGTAGCCGAAAGCCATCAAAAGTGGCTCCAATGGCAACGGTTGTAGCATATATTCAATCAAGAAGACAAAAGTGGTAGTAGTAGTAGTAGTAACACGAGCACGCTCTGACCTGGATAAACAGATCATCAGACGATCTGTATGAATAGATGAACAGAGTGTTCAGATATGTTGCTTAGCTTTGGCACGGTTTTCAGTAAATGAGAAACGAAAAGCAAAGTGTTTGGTAAGTGAGAGCTTCATCAGCGTGATCCTCTGTCCACTCGGAACAGATCGGCCCACCTCACTAAGCGTACGCGAAGCGAAAGTGAAGCACCGTGTGCGCCATCATTTGTGCCGGCAGTTATGCGCTTGCAGTGTTAGTGCGCGCAGTCCGCGCACCGGCGGTCACTAGCATAGCATGTTAAGTCCAGCTCCGGTTCAGGTAAGCGTGGCGTTTTTGTGCGCGGCAGTTAGTACTGCAAGCGACGAACTAAAAAAGCCCTATTTGCTCCGGAAGTGGGCCGGGAAAGTGGTGAGTCAAAAAGTCAGACAGAGAAGAACGCTTGATTACCTTGAGCGGCATTTTGACAGCAGGGCGGCGCTGCACAGGTGGCGTGTATCGTCGTGTCTACATGGCCGCATGAGCACGACTGTTGTTGCAGTTGCTGTAGTTGTTGTTGTTGATGTTGATGCTGATGCTGCTGCTGTTGTTGTTGTAGTTGTTGTTGTTGCTGTTGATGAAGATGTTGATGGTGTTGCTGCTGAAGATGTTGTTGTTGTTGTGTTGTAATTGTTGTTGATGCTGTTGCTGTGTTGCTGGGTTTGTAGGGCGTCCTTTTGCAGCCGCCTCCGGTCGAGCTCAGCAAGGACCTTGTTGTCCTGTTCGAGCTTCTTCATCAAACCTTCCAGCTCCTGGCTGGACACAGTATGCGCAGCTCCACCACCGGTGCCAGTCGTCGTCTGGCCCCCTGCAGTCGTTTGCGGCTGGGGAGATTCTGCAAAACAGGACACGTTGATTAGCTGGCTAAAGGTTCTGCCGCTTTTGCTAGAGCTATTCCCCGGCGTTACTTTCTAATTTCTTGTTTTTTTTTTTTGTCTCGGTTCTATTGCTCTGTGCACTGCGGGTGCGAAGCAGCCTCGGGACGCGACGCAGCGGCTTGTACGTTCGCTACGTCCTCTTAATGCTCGTAAGGTAGCACGTATAGCTCGTTGGCATGCTGCAGTAACAAGCATTCGTCGTTTTCCGATGTCCGCGTATGTGTTCTCTAATAAGTGTTTTTTTGCCTCTTTCTATTTCGCGCGCTGCGGCTGCTGCTCCGTCCCCGAGCTTTCATTCGGCCAGAAGCCTGTACAGATAGATATGCATTCAAACATCCGAGCAACTTATCTGTGGTGGTGTCCGCAGGCTCAGAGCCTGTAGCACGCTACCTTCGCCTGCCACTCACTACGAGAAATCTGACGCAGTACGCAGTACATACTACTCGAGCATTCAGGCAAGCAGTCATCACCATAAACATTGCCATACCGTCATCATCATCATCACCATCATAACCATCCTCATACATGTGATCTATTCGTTCGAACCTTCAATGAATTAAAGTCAAATCAAGCAATCTGCATAAATCCAGTAAACTGACGAAGTGGCATAGATCAGCCGCGGTGCGGTGAACTAACGACTAAATCCTCTTCTAGCCGAGCTAACAGAAAATACAGCAAAACTGGCTCGCACATATGTGTGTACACTGTAGGTGGTACTCACCCTTAATCGTCAGAGAGTTTCGTGCCTTACATGTTATATATATATATATATATATATATATATATATATATATATATATATAGAGTCTTTATTTACCGTATGTACTTATTTTAAAGTTCAGTAGAACTCGGCAAGAAAATAATTTTTGCCAATGGAAGGAGGGGACGGAAACGTCTTGTTCAAGAGTGAGGATGATATTTATAAAATATGTTATTCTTCCTTTTTCTCTTATATAGTTGTGCAAAATCTACGTTTGCGGTATAACCAGTCAACGCATGAAGGAACTAATCATATAAAGTAATGGTGCTGCCTTACGTAGTTTCCGAGTAACTAAGCTGTTTCGACAGACATAGTTGGTATGTTCTACGTTGAAGCCTTCACGTTCAGAACCATACAAATTTTGCCAGTACGTTTCCGCCCCCTCATTCCATTCGTGAAAAATTCTTGCCGAGTTCTACCAAACCTCAAATTATGTACCTAACTTTCTCACACACCCCATGCAAGAAAGCAGGCCTTCGCTTTGGATATGGCTGTCAAAAAAGCTTTGTTACTCTGCAACTACGTAGCACAGTACCATCAGTTTGGTACGAACGAAATGATGGGCATTCAATTTGCTATTGCCTGAGGATAGTCGTTTGAGCGCAAATGTTTGGTTGTGATAGCAAAATTTTACAGTTCTGCACGTCGGAAGCTTCAACGTAGGCATAACAACATATAAACTGTTTATGGCTTTGTCTAACCTGGCTACTCGCCTTTCGCTAGCTTGCGTCTGACGTCATTCAGATTCATGTTTGGTCGTAATGGCAGAATTGTACGATTCTGCACGTGAAAGCTTCAACGTAAGACTTAACAACATATGGACTTTTTATGACTTTCCTTAACCTGGCTATTCGCCTTTCGCTAGCTTGCGCTTGGTGTCGTTTTCTCGCATAGTTCTACCAAACCTTAAAATGATCACATACGGTTATGGAAGACCATATATATATATATATATATATATATATATATATATATATATTCATAATGGCAGCAGAAAAACAACAGATCGTACAAATGACATCAGCTATCCAAATGCAACGAGCCAATAGATGAACGAAGAAAGTCATACAGGTTACCAAGTAAATCAGTCGCGCATGGTTCGCATTGCACCACAGAATCCCGTCATCGCCTTCCAAGAACCTCATCATCATGAGCATGACCATGACCATCATCACCACAATCACTATTAGAATTAAATACTATCAGAAAAAACTCGGCATTATCCTCCGCATCATCATCATCATCATCATCAACAGCCGTATCAGCCTTAATGGTGTTTGTGTCCATAGCCGAATCCAAATTGAGGTGCCAGTCCGACCAATCTGACCAGACGCGATCGGGAAAGGTATGCGCGGAACTCTGGTTTTCGGGGGCTCGGGGGTTCGGTGATTAGGGGGTTTGGTGGTTAGCGGGTTTGCAAAGCAGCGGTGGACAGCAGCGGTGAACGGTGTGTGACAACTGCGGCGAGACAGTCGGATAGAATAGATTGGCTGTCAATCGGCGCAGTCGGCCACTGGAAGGGGTCGACTATCAAGCAGGGCTGGCAATGGAGCGATCAATGGGAATCATCAATGGGTGAGTGGCGGACGGACAGGTGGTGATGGTGGTGGTGGTGGGGCGGAGTACGGAGGGAACTAGATCGATTCGTACATGCCATTCTTCACTTGTCTACGGTTAGATTGTTTACGACAACGACTAGATACAACGGCCATTACTATTGCTAGCGCTACAGGTCATCGACTACATCAGAGACAGTCAGTCAGTCAGTCAGTCAATCGGATCTTTGGGGGTTGTCGTCCGTACATACGAGTCAATCTTCTGACCTTCGTCGTTCTCGTCGTTTCGTGGCGACACGTTCGTCTCGCCAAGCAAGGCCCCGACTCTGGCGACCACCTCAACGACGCCTTCGTTGTCCATCGCTCGCCCCGTGATCATAATCACCACCATCTCTGCCATCGGTACTACATCATCGTTATCATCATCATCATCATTAATTAACAAGCATCTCGTCTCTGAGAAAGCTGCTACTGCTGCTTCCGCATGCCACAGACTTCTCACAACTTGATCTTCAAAGAAAACGACTTCATCAGCAATCAGGGCAGAGGTGTGTAGATTAGCACAGGTCGTCGTCGTCGTCGTCGTCATCGACGAGGCGCCTGGTCCTCATGAAAGTGACCCTACAGTGATGTCCAATAGTGTACCGAAGTACCAGTAAATGACGGACGCCTGTCGTCACAACTCATCGAGGTGCATTCGTGTACGTTAACAGTGGCAGTGGCAGTTGTTTAGTATTCGGTATCAATATGTATAGAGCTTGTTTTTTTTTGTGGCTATTATGGTCTTGCTGCCATCGACGCCAATAGCACCAGCTTTCCAGAACGACAAGCAAGCTCGTGAGAGAATTGCGTTGAATAGTAACGATACTGCATTAAACAAACACTTGCTTGTCAGGCATACAATCGCGCGCGCGCCCACGCACACAGATACACAGACAGACATACACAGTTATTTATGCATTAGATACGTGTTTTTTTTAACGTTTTACGCTGCTGTTTATGGGTTTACTCGTTCGAATCGATCGGGAGCGGGGAAGGAGGAACAGGAAGCAGGGACCGCAAGCGGCCGCTTGCGAGGCTGAGTAAAGGGGCTAGGGTGGAATCAGAAGAGGAGGAAAAAAGGAAGCACATCAGATGATGACGCCGTCGATTCTTCTGACGACAGTCAGGCTACCACAGTCATCCGCACCATTGACGACACCTTCGACGAGCATCGGCATGCCCGAACAGTGCGACGTTCCGTACGTACGTCTAGACTAGGAACTAGAGAGGCTGCAATCATCGATGCCGACACAAACGCGCCGGCACTTCACTCCTCCTACTCTGGCAGAAGATAGATCTGCTCTACCAGACCAGGCGGCGATCATCGACGACGCCAAGGCAAGAAAAAACTCGACAACCCGTGTGCTACTACTGTTCAGTCAATCCACTACTCTCGTTTCGTTCATCGAAGTGAGCACAATGTCACAACATTATTAACAAATTAACCACTCATCTATGGTTCGCTAGCAATAGTAGCAGCAGCAGTAGGCTGCTGGTCACAGGCGTTCAAACTGCATGACACGCTTCGCATAGCTCACTATGCAGGCTATGTATGTTCGGGCATAGTTCACTGATCGGCTATGTATGTTCGGGCATAGTTTACTGAACCGGTTACGTGCACAGCTTCACTAACTACCCCACAGATAGGCCCGTTATCAGAAGGTACCCCAAGCAGCTCCGTTAACAGACAAGCCAAGATGTTGTTGTGGGAGGGGCGGTAACACAGCATATTGAAGTTATTGATAGTTGAATTTGAGCTTTTTGCTGCTGCTGCTGCTGCTGGTGTTGTAGTTGTTGCTAATTGTGGCAACGGCATATATGTGCATGTAAGCGATTACCTCGTGTTCGTTTCATTCTCGAGCTCCCCTTCAATCTACATATCTAGGAAGGAGCGAGACTCATACCGAGACAGCATCATATCACACTCAAGCCACACTTCGGCCTATCTGTTCAAGCAAACGAGCTCTTGTTGTTTGTTACTGCCGCTGCCGCAGCAACAACAGCAGCAACAACAACTGCGGCGAACGTAGCTGTTGCCCTGGACAGCTGATTTGCATCCACCAACAACAACAACACTGGCCAGCAGAGTATCGCCGCCATTTGTCATTCGTCATTCAGGCCTTTCAGCATGCCTTTCATCATCAACATCATAGCCACTAGCCAGCCGAAGTGTCAGCGGGCAGGCATACGAGCGAGCGGATATCAAACGTCCGAAAGAAAACGAGCGCGCTCTTACTTTTAACGGCTCGAGGCCGGTGAATCACTTGGGACGGGGGGCCGGCTTCAGCGGCGGCGGCGGCTCTGGCGGCGACCAGCCCCGACGCGCCTGCCAGAGCAAAACCACCGTCGTCAGCCAGGGCACCGCGGTCAGCAAATTTCGTTGTCGTCGCCATCACCGTGTCGCCTCGAAAGCCCGCCCCCGCAGGTCTCGACGAGATCGCTAGGTCGCCGCTGCCCAGCCGGCCCGTGGCGAGGGAGCCTCCTACAACCGGCCCTCGGCCAGAGCCGCTGGCCTGGCCAACGATGGCCCGATGGTCTCTCGTCGTCGTCGGCGTCGTAGACCGAACAACAAAGACGGACTCCCTGCCCAGGTGTCCTGGCCGACGACGCTCGCCATTGCCGCCAAGCCCGTCCGGAATCAGGTGGTGCTCCGACATGGAGCGACGGCGCTGCTCGCGCGAAACGTTCGGTAACAGGCGGCGAGATCGCGCCGAAGAAATTCGCTCGAGACTCTGCGACAGTCGACTGTCTAAAAGTAGCCAAGCAAGCAGCAACCGGATGGGAGCCGTCAGAGCGATGTGCGTGTATAACCCCCAATGCTTGAGCGATTTTTGTAGATTGGTAGACCCAATTCTTGGGCGATCTTTGTAGATTGGTGGCGCGAGTCGTCTCGCTTCCCTACCAGACTTCAGCTACTGAGCATCGGGTGCAGCAAAGTTCGGGCCATGCGTGCTATGTGTGTATGCAATCTTGAGCACTACCAGAAATCGACTCCAAATCGACTTCCCTACGAAGCCCTATAGGTAGTCGGCCTTTTATAAGGGACTTCCTTCATAACTACTTCACCTCCCCTTAACAGAAGTCCCAGTATTGTCCGATTCTCCTCCATGAGATGATCTTCATCAGATATGAAGAAACTGTCACCACTCCAAATTCTTCGATAACGTGTGAGAGTACAACACAGTTTAAAATGCTTACATCTGGTGATGTCTTGGGTATACCTGTGTAAGGAAAGGAAAATGTGCTGTTCTCCTATTCAACGCCACCCTAACACAACAACGTACTCTAACCATCAAATAAAACAACTTGCCTTTAAAAGACACGCTTCTTTCCATTTTAATATTTCCAAGAACAAATTTTTACTCTTTAACATCTCATCCGTTTTCTGCTTCTGTAATCACTTGATTTCCAGGCGAACATCGAGGGAAGTTCGCCTGAAGATCAAGTAGAAACGAGGGGAACAAAGTGAATATTAAGTCACTTAGTTTATGAGGTAAATTGCCCATATATAATATTTTGCTATGAAGACAGACGGTTGGGACAAACTATTCGAATTAACCGCCACTGACTTACTCAAAGCACATGTTGTGATGAACACGGTTTAGTAAAGCACACGCTTCCTGTGATTACCAGCTTTATCGTGTGTACGAATGATGAGCATGGCCAGTGTATCATTTGCGACACGACATCTCATTATGCGGACAGGTGAGGTGGCACCCTGCCTACGCGCGCGAAGCACCAAGGTTTCTTTACCCCCCAAAAGATAACGCAATGCGTAATCGTGTACCAACCCGAAGAATATATGCGTGTTGACTTAGCAGTGTAGTCACGCTTTACCTTTAGGAAGGAACCTGCGTGCAAAATGCGCTGTTAATAATAGCCGCTACTATAGGACGCTACGCTATGCACTCTAGAATTAGGTTGTCGTTTCATGAGGTCAGCCTCTCGTCGGGTCGCTGTAGATGAAAGTGCTACTTTAGCAGGTAACGAGTTTCGTTGGTAGACGCCATTTAGAAGAATTTCGAGAGCAAATTAGTGCTGCAATCAGTGCTCATACAATCGCCTACCTGTCGAGCGTGGTTTCGCACGATCCAGTTCCTCGAGAAGTCGGTTATCCTGTTCTATCTTGCTTAGAAGTCGGTCCTCATCGGACTTGCTATAGTCTTTGTAATCCTGGTACTCTAATGAAGTTCCCCTGCGAAAAGTGCGACCACCCGCTGGTACGAGCAAGTACACGGAGAAAACGAACATCAAAAACATACACGGATCGCGTCAGTGAACACACGCAAATAGACACACGTAAAGGCTTTGACTTGATCATGTACACTTTTCACAAGTATTTGTGGACATGCAGGAACCCATGTTTATATATGTGTGTATATATATATATATATATATATATATATATATATATATATATATATATATACCTTATTTTCCCTAATGAGTGCACCACGTGAGGCCATCATGGTCTCCATTGATCCATAAGACTCTTTTATGTCTTTGTACGTAGTTCAGATCGTTTTTCCTCTTTTACGTTATACCTCTAAGAAATATTCTATGCATTTTGAAACAGCAATATTGTTGCCGTGTGTTTATATAAATGTAGATATATATATATATATATATATATGGTTTGTAGGTGAAGTGGAAACATTTAATTAAAAAACGTCCATGGCAACGCTCGTGTGTGACGGGCAGGTCAGACGCACGTTTGGAGCGCGGCTCGAGTCGCACGTCGAGGTCATCACGCGCCTGCGGCCGAAATAGGCCCTGCGACGAATGACTGGTCCTGAACTCGAGGGGAGCCAGGGCGGCGTCGAGCAACGCATCCGTTTCGGCGATGTCGTCTGCGGTGCCGCCAGCTGTTCCGAGGCGTCGACGTTCGAGACCGTCACCCCTGTCGTCGAAGCCGTCCCGAAGCTGGTACGGCCTCCGTTCAAATGCCGAACTTCGGTCAGCCATGCGAATCTTCTCCCGAAACTCGCGGGATCGATCGATGTCATCCGCAAGCTACGCGATCCAACGTACGAACGATATATGAGTACTATGTTAGCTGTTTGGAACAGCTGCTTAAAGAATGTACAGTCAGTTACCGGGGTATAAAAATGGTATACAAGTCACGTGAAATGATATGCTATATGCGTTATTGATTTTACAGAGAGGAAAATCGTCGTAAGCAAACATTTTACAAAGTAAAGGCAGCGTGGGACTGAACATCAAGTACAAAACTAAAGATCAATAAAATGGCGGAGTGACGGAACAAAGGCAGATCCGACGCGTAACAGGCTCCGGAGGACAACTTCCCAACATCGGTCGGAGTCCTACATACAGTATACAGCAGCACAAAGTGCTTCGAGATGTACTTTGTGATGATGCAGAGTGTGAGAAATTAATCGTGATATTACTCGGTAAGTATTGAGTAAAGTCATACTGAACTGATGTTAATAAAATTCTACATCATTCATACGACGACGCGTCGTGAGAAGAATATTCGTCCAAAGTTTGTAGCGACAACACAAACTCTGAACCATGTGTTTCCACCCGCCAACTCCATTGGGACTTGATGTTAACAGACATTAATAATAATAATAACCCCGTCGCCATGGAAACGATGAGCCCAATCAGCAAAAACACAAGTATCTTCCTCAAAGACCTAGGTATCAAAATAAATGCTAATACGGGTGACCAGCGCGAGGGTGAGTTTCTACGTCAGCAACTCTTGCTCGCAGTGTGTAGGGGAAACGCCGCCGCTGTCATCGGCTCTATGGATTGAGGAGCGGGGGTGAGCCTAAGCGGGTACACGTTTAGATCCCACAATTGTAGGGAAACTCCGCAAAATAATAATAATAAAACTTCGCGAGATATACGGGACGCACGTACCGATTGCAATTCGCCCGCCTTTAACAAATTAAAAAAGAATCATTACGAGACGAGTATTCAGGGTCTATATCAAGCTATGTTACCGCGTTCTGTTTGGTCGACAGGGTGAGTGCAAACTCGTTGTCGTCAGGAAGACTTCGCAGGTCGGACGCGGTTATCCGTTCTCGTTCGTCGTGTGCCAGAGCCGAGCTGGCTCGTTCACGCCCGCCGAATGCGCGCGTCCTACAAAGAGGCAATAGACCAATCAATATACACGCATATATACACGGTATAAAGACATGATACGAAATCTGTATGCACTATATATATATATTTTTTTTTTTTAACAATTTGCAATATATATATATATATATATATATATACATATATATATATATATATATATATATATATATATATATATATATATATATATATATATATATATATATATATATATATATATATATATAAATAATATATATATACATGTAAGACCAGTAATCCGTTGTTAACTCATATCGAATGTGCGTGTTTTTTTTTTTGCTTCTCAAGAGGCGTCGTAGACCGGCCATAATCATCGTACTATTATCTATATGCTCATATATTGGCAAGTTGACACACGAATTATAGCCACGCTAACTAGGATGGCGACCACCGAATACGCGTGCGATTATTGCGACGGCCATTTACTGCTACCACAGCTAGCCACGACGCGCGTTCAACTCTACAGGTGAGGCAGGCCTAGTCGGCATGCGTACCTTTCGAACTCTCGAAGACGGTCGCTTTCCGTCGAACCAAAGAGGCGTCGTTCTGCCTCTGCTAACCAGAGATCGTCAAGACAGCCCTTTGTGCCGCCTGCTGTCAGCTGCGCGCTTGACTTCGAGCTCTTCTCGGACAGAAGGCCTTCATCCGAGGATCCAAACTGGTACTTCATACTGCTGTAAGGTGATTCACCGGCATGCGTAAGACAATCTCTCGATTATGCTCCACAACAATCGTGTACCAGGAAAGGTTTCTATTGCAAGTGCACTTAGCTCAACCATCCCGCCAATTCGCCACGATAGTAAACATATACATATACACAGACAAAATTACACGATAACTATATATATATATATATAGAGAGAGAGAGATAGAGAGGAGAAAAATAGTAGTAGTTTTTACATACAAACAACCTCATGCCGACTACCGCGCCGGAGAAAGACGTCCTTCGGAAATAACAAAAATACGTATCATGTGAATTGATTTCGAACAAGTACCGTGCAGAGATTACACATGTTAGGGCTCAAGTGCACAATCAATAAGAGCCAAATCAGATGCAGTTTACGGAAGTAATTCACTTCCGATACCTCAAGAAGTATCTCCCCGGAAACAGAGCAACAAATATTTTTTATGCGTCGTAGATATACTGGTATAAAGATGGTATACTAGATGTGTTAAGCTTCGGGAGGACTAAACAGAAAGATTGTTAAAATAAAACACACGCGATCTTTGTTCGTCGATTGCTTGTATCCATAATATTAACTATTTGATCCCCCTAGAGTATATATATATATATAGGTACTATATGCTTCAGAAAGGCAATGAAGCACACAACATAATTTAGTAGGCGGTCTTGGTCATTCTTGGCTAAAAGGAACGCTTTTCCAAAGACGACAAAGGTACGATCAATATATATATATATATATAATTTTTGTTACCTGTCTTTGATGAGCAGCTGTCGGTCATGCAGCTGACGGGACTTCTCTCTCTGGTCAGCGAGGGACTCAATTTCACTGCGCAGCCGATCGCTAGCGGAGAGCGCCGAATCTCCGGATCGATCCGCCGAAGCTGCTCCTTGCGAGGAGCCGAGGCCGGGGCCGCCGCTGCTGCCGCTGCCGCCGCCGCCGCCACCACCCGGCGTACCCGCGCGCGTCCCACCTCCTCCATAGGGGCTTTTGAGGGTAGCCCGGCCGATGGCCTCCCGGCGAAGCATATCGCTGCGTTTGAGGGCCATCGCCGACGACAACGACGACGACGAGGACGGCGTGCTCGATCCAGCCACGCCTGCCGCTGCGTGACTCCCCCCGTCGACACTCGCGGCGCCGTGGCGTGACGCTGCCCTGTCGAACGGCCGCGACGTAGTCGGGGGTTGTGGCGGCAGCTGCTGCTGCTGTGCGCGGTCGACGTCGAACGTAATCCGTTCGCGCAGATCCTCGTGGCTGCGGCGTTCCAGCACGGGTCTCGACGATCGGCTGAGATCGTCGTCTCTCGGGTAGAGCAGTGAGAGATTCTCGGCGCTTCGCCGCTCGCTAGGCTGCGTGTACCGTCCATCGACGGCGAACAAGGTTGAGGTGGTGGGAGAAGTTGAGTGACCGGATAGGCTCGAGCTCGTGGCCAGGATGCCCACGCTGCTGCTGCTGCCGGCAGCACCACCGCTGTCCATGTCGAGTTTGGCGGAGCGAGCCTCCCGTTCACGATCTCCGTACGAATCGAAGCCGGCTATACCGCGGGCGGCGTTGAGGGAGGAACTGGCTTTCCGCTGGTCCCTCTCTCGTTCCCTTTCGCGATCTCTAAGGGTTGTGGAGTCTCTATCGGGAAAAGGTGATGTCGACGTATCGGTTCGATCGGTGTCGAGACGACGGTCGAGTCGTGGACTTTTCAGCGCGGCCCTGGAAGCAAGCCCATGGCTCTCGCGGCTTCCAGGACCGTCCCGGTCCACGCGTGTAGGTTCCTCGTCTAGGAACTTCACCTCGCCCTTCGTCGGCGAACGGTCCCTACAAACAGAATACAGAATTTCTCTCTGTCAGAAGACAAAATCTTCTCGATGTCCAAATGCCGGTATTGAAGGCGCACCTTCTTGTTTGCTTGCCCCTTGGGTACTCTCATTCGACCACGAGTCTCGATTTACAAGTTATAATTAGCATAATCAAATTTAAAAAATAATATAGTCTATATAGTATTGCATATAGAATGTGCTACGTTGACCGTTAAAAATAACAATGATCAATGGTTAGACTACCATTAGTTCGAAAAGTGATACGCACCTATCAATTCGGCTGATGGATCTAATACTAGGAGTCAGCTCTCTGGGTTTCTTGTCACTATATCTTAAGTCATCAAATATCTCGCCTCCACGGATGTCGGACCGTTTTCGGCTGAAATCAGAACAAACAAACATGTCAGCACGACGCTCCGGAGTATATGGCTAATAGGAGCTACTATATGCGATTGCTTCGGCTTTACTGGCACCCAAAATTGAAACGACTGAATAAAGAATAGTATTCGTAGTAGTACTCGCAATTTTGACAAACTTAGCCTGCCCAGCTGGTATATATATATATATATATATATAGCTTTGTAGCCTATCTGCCGATTAAAGCTTTTAAGAGTTTAGTTTATATATATATATATATATATATATATATATATATATATATATATATATATATATATATATATATATATATATATATATATATATATATATATATTATATATATATATATATATATATATATATATATATAAATAAAATATATATATATATATATATATATATAAACCGCAAACGACAATGCTTATATACATTTAAATAATTCTCCTTTCCATAGTTCTCAAAGTACGGCAGATGCTGTATAGGGCTACTGAGAAAATCGCAGCCGGCTGTTCCAAACACGTTGAACCACAACGCAGATAGTCGCTTTAGGGGTTTTCATTTGATGAACAAACAGTTGGCTTGCCCGCTACCCAAAGCTCGTTCCCGCACGAGACCAAAACAAAGTTTCCGGCCAATGCCCACGTTTCGAGCCTTGGTCGCAGTGATCGCGATGTGATGCGGCGGTTCATTGCCTAGATGTGGCCGAAATCTATCAACAAGCGCTGGTGATTGTGGTGTGAATTTACTAGACGGAGCCGCGGGGAGGCCGTACATCTTTGCACGCAACGTTGTACAGTTGACACGAACAAAACGGCGCAGGATTTTTCGTCTACAATGTGTACGATTTCCAGTCCAAGCATTTTTTTGGAGGTGATTATCCTTCGTCCCCTACGGGCTTAGAACCGCCGTGAGGCATAACCGATCAATGCACCGAGGGTCGGACATGTTGAGATATCTAGGGTTTCCCAAACAGTCCTTGTGGCAGCTGATATGCCGCTGACTCTCAGCGGTACATTGTTTATCATCTAATCTCAATGAGCAGTTGCTCTGAAAAGATTCGACAACCATCGGGGATCGAACCGGCGATAACCCGGTAGATGGCAACCACGACTAGCGAACTAGTCTTCTAGACTACGGCCGCTACAACGGTGAGTTCCAATATATATTTTGTTTTAATTATAGTCTAAGCATCTTCTCCTTCTAGAGGGATTCTAGGCACAATCGAATCAGATGTGTACGGAAAACG
Organism: Dermanyssus gallinae; assembly: GCA_003439945.1. NCBI lineage: Eukaryota > Metazoa > Arthropoda > Arachnida > Mesostigmata > Dermanyssidae > Dermanyssus > Dermanyssus gallinae. Next base: position 54,557 of record QVRM01001784.1, on the reverse strand, counting down.
TGGCTCGTTGGGGACCACTAAATCATCGATTCGTGTTGACCTTGATAGCCACGTTTGACCTGCCCATACTAAACTTATTTTGGGCTGGCTTTCTCCAGACGCCGAAGAGTGTAACAGCAGAACAACGCTCAGCCCGATTTAAACAATCAAGTAACAAGAGAAAATCACTTATCCGTGTCGCCATTATGCCAGGACTTACAAATATACCACGTAGCAGTTATAGTAGTAGTAGTAGTAGCAGCGACAGCAGCAGAAGCAATTTCGGCAGAATAAGCCTACGAAACTGGTACGTAAAATATGTATCTAATTATAAAAGCATTTCATACGTACACATACGCTTTCTTGAACTAGCCTAAACACATAACATAGAACCGGTGTGCGAGTGGATCTAACCTATCCGGCGGGTTTAATGTTCCTCCTGCTGCTGCTGCTGCTGTTGTTGTCGTCGTTGTCATCATTGTTGTTCGATCGGCGTCTCGAAAGCGAAAATCTGCGTTAAGGCCGCCTGAAGACAGGGTCGTTCGGCTATAGCCGGATGTCAAGGTGGACGTGGGGCCGCCGCTGCCAGCTCCGACGCCCCCACCACCGCGGTCGCGATCGCGGTCACGGCCGCCCACGCTTTCATCGTGGGCCGGCGTCCGGCGTAGACCTGCCGCCCCCGGGTGATCCGAATAGCGTGACAGGTGGACGTCGGTGTGCAGGTCGTCCACGGAACGGCCGCCCATGGCTGAGCGGGCGGCTAAACGACCGCCCCCGTTGAGCTCCATCTCGTCCCCTCGCCGGTCCCGGAAGTCGACGACGGACTGCGGTCGTTCGGGCAGCTCTTCGGCTCCACGAAGCCGCAGAAGTTGCTCTGCTTGCTGCTGCTGTTGCTGGTAATGATGCGACTGCTGATGCTGCTGCTGGTGCTGCTGCTGTTGTTGCCGCTGTTGCCACAGCGATGCCGAGGACGATGATGTATCACGCCGCCCGAACTCTCCGGCTGCCGTCGGCTGCGGTTCGTCTGTATGGACAATTCAAATAATTTAAATATTAATTATATATATATACTATTAATATTTCTTTATGTGTATTAAGAAATACATTTGTGATGTAAGAACATGTGCACAGCCCGCTCGGGGCTTAACTCAAGGCGTTAGGTCCAGGCTTGGGCTGGTCCACCTAGCCAGGGTGCCTCTCACCGAAGCGGCATTCCCTCTCTGAACATCCAATGACAGACGTTGCAGTAAATATTCGCCCGCCCTCTTGTCTCCTGTAGCCAGCACCAATCTTCTCCCAACATCGTTGAGCAGTTTCTTCGCGAGCAATCCAGGCCCCCCCCCCCAATGTCTCGAACGCAAGGGGTGAGAACAAGTGTGGGTAAGCATAATTATATATAAATATATATATATATATACATATATACACGGGCACGCTGTTGAAGTAGTCCCAGCCCACTCTTCATGAGATGAAGAAGTATATTTATATATATATATATATATATATATATATATATACACGAAAGTAAAGCATGCATACCAACTCGGTACGATATCATAATGAAGGCTGCAACTCTGATGTTGTGTCTGAGCCGACGTGTTGATGATTCGTTACGAATATTAAGTAGATCACTGTGGTAACTATGTATGCAACAACATATCTGGAAAATCTGTTATAATGTTTACGCTCTTGTAACGCATTACGGTTTGGCATAATTGTTGCTAGATCTCTGTGATGCAGTGTTCAATCTCTTTCTTTAAGATGACGGTGGTCTTTAAGTTTTGTTAAAAAAAATCCCAGACAAAGAAGTCCAATCGCGTCAAGTCGCACAATTTAGATGGCTATTTCTCGTTGTCTAAACGCGATATTATACAATTACGAGGTACCTTGCAATAACGCGATTATTTAATGTGACGTGTGGTAAGTGGCATCGCCCTGTTGGGACGACGTGTGTTAGATATCCATGTCATCTAACTGAAGGGCAAAAAACTGTGTTACCATACCGCATATGCTTTTTAAAAATGTTACATTCTTAAAACCTGGCACCGTGATGTTTTCAATTGAACGACCTAGGCGAACATGTGTCGATGATTTGACATCAATAATCGATCCAGTCTTCTCGAATTTTTAATTATTTTCCTCACATTTAAAGCACTTGGAGCATTTTGACTACCGAACGTTGCGAATTGTGGCAGTCAAGCTTTTAGAATTTTTGGAAAAATAATTACAATTTCCGCTCTTGTTGAGATACCGTGTATCATTATTATGTAGTCTCTCAGCTTAAGGAAACATAACACAGTTATCGGCGCCGATAAAGATAATCATATACAACGGTTACAAATATTGAAACTATTGATGTTTCCAATCAGATGGAAGGCGCGCGACAGTGAAAGCGACTAGAAGATGATGAGTGATAAACTTCCACTTCGAAAAGTAGAGTATAAGCATCCTATAAAGTTTGCGGACATATCAAGAGTGCATTTTATTATTTATTAAATTAAGTACGATGGGAGATCACTACCTAAGCTATGCTAGGAGTGAGATTAGATTTAATTTTCGATGACAATTGATACCAGGGTCTTGCACTGCGCTACCGTACCCTGTACAAGGAAACGCGTTGACCAGTCCCATAGAGAGCAAGATGTTTCTGGTAAGTGAAAATAAGAGGATTTAACGAAAATGGCAATAATTGGGACGACTTTAATCTCTGAAAACGTTCTAGCAAAGTGTAAACGACGGAACGCTGGTGCTGGGTTTCCCACCTTTCGGGAGGCGGACGCTTGACCGGGTTAACTTGAATTTTTGTGAAAGCACGGCGCAACAATAATAGAACAGTAAAGATGCACGTCATAGCAAGTAAACGCTGATAAAAATAACGAATTGTTAGCTCATTGAACACGTTCAAAAAGCTGACTCACCGTCAAGAATGGACTTTCCGTACGACGAGCGGTAAAAAGATGCGTAGGTGGGGTCTCTGCGCGATACTTCGCGTCCGAAGTCGTCCCGTGAGGTCATCAGCTCGCGTTCCTGCTCGACAGTCGTGTGAACCTCTGCCGAGAAGCTTCGCTTCTTCCACGATTGCTTCTTGCGGAGGTTGCCCACTTCCAGCTGCAGATCTTCATTCTTGATCGACTCCTCGTCTAACTTGCGTTTGATGTCGCGAAGCTGCGTTTGTCGATTCGAACCGAACCGAGCCGAGCCGTCCAAAGGGACCCCCCAATAACACAGAGAAATACCCGCGCCCGCCTGTTAGCACACGTCAGCGAGCCTCTGACTGACCTCTGAACTCGAACTAATGTGATCTAATAACAGAACTAGCGGTCTAATACTACAATAAGTGGTCTCATTCGGCTTCTAGTGCCACTGGTACCACCTTCTACTTCACTGGTATCTATCTCCATGTCTTATCTCTTCTTCATGGGCTACTACTACTGCTGCTGCTGCTGTTACGTCCCTCCGTTCCTACCTTGCCCTCGAGTCCTCGGATGGTCTGCTGCGCGCGGAGATCGTTTTCGGTGCCGCTGCGGGCGCTTCGTGCAAGCTCCATCTGGGTGCGTTTGAGTTCGGCGGCCGCCTCCTGGTGCAGGCGGTCGAGCGAGCGTTTGCGTTCCTCACTCAGCTGAAGCTGCTCCTCGAGGCTTTCGCCTTTCCGCCGGGCGTCCAGGTAGGCCATCTGTTCGGCGGACAGCCGCTTCTCGAGGTCGGCGATGCTGTCCTTTTGGCCGCGCACAACCTGGCGCAGCTCGACCTCGCTCAGGTTGAGTCGCTCCACCTGCGACTCGAGCTCGTCGCGCACGCCCTCAAGCAACTCCCGCTCCGAGCGCAGCGCCTCATAGCGCGTCTCGAGGTCCGCGTGAGCCTCACGAAGCTGGCGCCCGATACAGCAGCGATGATGCAAACGCGACGTTAGCAAACAACATCACAACAAATTACACAACACACAGCACAAGTAATGCACTCACGTATACCGTGTATACTTCATGTACGCACGTCCTGTCAAGAAGTTCGTCAGTCTGACAATAACCGCCACCGTGAGCGCTTAAGAGCTGATAAATATACTACGCATGAAACGTTGATAAATGTGCATATATATATATATATATATATATATATATATATATATATATATATATATATATATATATATATATATATATATATATAAATATATATACGACGAGGAAACATTGGTAATTTGAATGCTTAGGTAGCATAGGTGGTGCCACTCTAAGCGCCCCTGATATAAAAGTGTGACGTGTGTATTTAGATACGTATGTCAAGCGAATATTAAATCAATCGACCAATCAATCAATCAATTGAAATATATATATATATATATATATTGAAACTCGATGAAGTCTATACATGTATGCATATATATATATATATATATATATATATATATATATATATATATATATATATATATAAAAATATTTATATATATATATATATATATATTCATCCGCAAATCCGTACGACAAACTGTGAGGAGACGAAGCCAGCCCTTCACGACGTTCGAACGCACCCACACTGCCGCAAGTAATGCCCTGAGTACATGAACGCAAAAAACGCGTGGGCCACAGTGCGCATACCCGTCATCATTCAGCTGTGCAAATGGATATCTGGATGTCTGACCCACATCATCTAATCAGGAGCCGATAAGTGGATGCCCCTCTGTAGGGCCTCCTGTAGCAGGACGCCAAAGAATTATGACGTCCACCCCCGCCACCTGTTCCGTCATCTCCCAATGACTGCAGTGATGCTCAGTCACACGCTCTCTTACACAAGCACACACACAAATACATAAACATGCACTACTCAACTCTCAGTTCCCCTCCAACGCCACCATCCTTCAACGCTGTCCTTGTCGACGGCGTTATTACCGTCATGATCTGTTTTTTTCCTTGTTTAGTATTAAAAATAAGTACGACGCAGTATTCGCTTATGCGCTTATGCTTAAGCTTACGCGTAGCGGCCGTGGTGGCGGCGGCGGCTGCAGCAGCAGGTAACAGCTCGTGTCTATGGACCGTCCTAAAACCGGCTACCAAAAAGCCAACAACCATCAGCAGAAGCATACAAATGTGCCATTGCAACAATGCGTACCACCGTCCTGTGATACTCTACCGCACTGTGATGCGGCGGGTCGGCGAAAAGAAACAGAGAAAAATCTGGCAGTCAACACTAACAGCATACAACCATAAATGATAGAATCTGAAAAACGGATGAAAGAATGATAGATACTACAATACATCGAGTAAGAGAGCGCGAGCCAGTGTCCCATACAACGCAACCGCTATAGGACGCAGCTACACACGCTGTTAATGTCAGGCTCGATGCGAGCGTGTGACATCACCAGCCAACGAGCCAAGCTTTGGCAGCGACTGGCTTAGCGCATGATGACGGCGAGGTTTATCCGCCGAAGGAGAACCGTTCGGAGAAAGACCACTTACTTTGCTGATTGCCCGACTATGGATGGCATCGGCAAAACAACAATGACGCCACGAGCAAAAGCATAAGCTTGCTCTCTCTCTGTCTCTCGATTGAGATGACGGCAGAGTTTGGCCACAAGAGAAAGGCAAACGAACGAACGAACGAACGGGGGGGGGGGGGGGGGTTGACGGGGGTCACGCGCTCAACCCACGTGCAAGCCATATGCAACTATATGGTAACACCACTTGGTCTCCTTGGCTGTATACCACACTGCAGACTTACAACCTGCCCACAACTACTCTTCAATCTACGCGTGAATTATGCACAGCATAGGGTCTAAGCAATGAATGGCAGTCATACAGATTCCGAGTCATACAGATACAAAGTTCTAAAAGGCCAATTAGTTGGTCAACACGCTTTACTACCGACCTAGAATATTATACACATTTTTTTAAGGAGGTTGTTTTTTATTTCTAGATCATCCTCCGTCCCCAACGGGCTGGGAACTTAACCTGAGGTATATCTTCAATGCACCAAGGGCCACCACATGTTAAAATATCTAGGGTTTCCTCAACAGTCATTGTGGCAGCAGCATGGCCGCTGACTCTCAGCTGCGGTATGGTTTATCATCTGATCTCAATGAGCATCGCTCAAAGATTCGAAAATTCGATCAACAACAGGGATCGAACCGGCGACACCCCGCCAGTAGATGACAACCATAACTAGCGCACTAGGAGTCCCATAGACCACGCCGCCACACTTTACTACCGACCTGCAAGGCGTATTCAATTCAACTGTATGTCGAGTAAGGGAGGTGCCAGATTTTGTACGTGTCGAACGTACAGGCCACCAGGCAATACGTAGCTAATTATTACTGGGTTTGCTGATTGGGGAGGATTGTCACTAGACTAGGCCAAGACCACTTCAGAAAAATGCCACGAACGGAGGCTGCGTTTCCATGTTGTGTGTCAAGATCCACCCGTTGTTTAAAAAAGGCCGACGATCTGCTATCACCGGTTGACATATTTAACATAGTGCCGACTTTGCGAATCAGCTGTCTGGTCCGAACACCAAGATCACCCAAGGTCTCGAACGCGAGAGGCAAGAATTCGTGGGGATACCCAATTGATGAGTATTTTCTTAGCTTGTTGGTCTCCGCAAGGTAGGCTGCATAACCAGCTTCGGATGCACTGCCACCGACTATAGAAGGTGCTAGGGAGTGGGATATATATATATATATATATATATATATATCGACGAGAAGTGTTGCCCACCTGCTGAAGCTGTTCCTCGAGGCTTGTCGCCTTGGCCTTGAGCTGGTGTTTGCTGTCGAGCGTATGCAGTAGCTGCTGCTGAAGGCCTCCGCAGAGTTCCTGCCTCTTGTGCAGCTCCTCGCGGACCTCGGATAGCTCGAGCTCCGCAACCTCACGTCGGTTATCCGATCGATAGAAGTCGATCGCCTGAAAGCGGTGTTGCGGCGTCACATCACACAGCGGTCAAGGTTAGCCGTGTAGTAAACGAAAGCTCATGCACAGGCAAGGTAAGGTATCTTCGGTCAGGTCAGCAATGAACGGTTCAATAAAGATATAATAGCGAGTAGCGAACGTTGGCCCGGAGACATGACCGATTTCGCCGCTACGTCGCCAATATTGCAGTTATTATTATTAAGGTTGTTATTTATATAACGTAATTAATAATATAACAAAAATATATTTTATATAGTTTTTTTTTATTAATTAAATGGAAGGATATAAATTGTATAGGTTTGTATTTATTAATGAATAGTACGAATATAATTTATATAGGTTTGCATTTATTAATTAATAATACGAATATAATTTATAAAGATTTTTATTTATAATATTTTATTTATATATGCGCTATCTTAGCACCTTGGACCGTGGACAATTGTCATTTGGTTGTTGTTGTTGCTGTCACTCCACCTACACTTAATTTCCTTTAGCGAGTAATCTCCACAAATCGACAATATGACAACGAGGAAACACTGAAAGAAACTGAGAAAATATAGCGACTGAAAGACGAAGAGTGCCGCAAGGAACACGAAAGGAAAATAATCCCTATCTCCCCTTCTCCCCTTTTCTCCTCACGACCGAACTTTTTAGTCTACAAATGTGAAACGTGCCTAGGGCAACCAATCATACAGATCAGAACGAACTATCACTTGTAAGAAACAGCACGTCTAGATTTTTGACGTCAGAAGGCCAAGTATTGCGCACTTGAAAACGTACCCCAATATTACACATACACACATACAAGCAAAATACGTTACCCTAACACAGACATATAGCTAATGTTGTCTTTCATTCGTAGTCCAAACGCTCGCGTAGCAAATGCGTAGCACAAACGTTTTCGAGTGGAGAAACATAAAACTCGTTATTATTTATAAAGACCTCATTATTTCGGACCCCCTCTATGACTCTATGTCTCTCTCTCTCATATCTCGGTGTCCCATGCATGATGGGTGCAAGAAAAACACCAAACGTTTTATTTGAGTTCTTCGTCAAACCTAACTAGACAACAAAATCATCTCACTACAATAGCATCGCTTCAAACGGGAATCGTCAAATCAATGACGCTACGTAATTAGAATGAAAGTTACTGTGACTATATCGTTCCATCGCGACCATCAATCAGCACCATTCCTATACAGTACAAACGTCGTCAGCATTTTCGGCATGAAGCAGCTACGTTGAGGAACAAAGTATGTGGTGAAGCCAGAAAAACTGTTATCTCAACTCTAGCACGTTTAGTTTTGAGCTGAATGTCGCGACGTACCGAAAACTAAGTGGACGGGGTACATCTGTGCTCACCGCCGATAACGATTCTTAGTGTCCTGGATTTCTGAGTGCCACGGGCAAGCTTGGCACAGTCGGCACCTGGCGTGACAATATAGAAGCGTGAACAATATAAATATAAAAACAATGCATTACTGTGCTGCACAAGAAACAAGCTATTGGCATCTATCTTATTACATTTATCGTATCAGAATCGAGCTCGCAACGATTTATGACATTAGAGTCGCAAGCCTTCTGCATCACACCGTCCGTTCGCCGCATACAGAGGATATGCCAAGAGAATGGATGAGGAGATCGATCGGCGATGAGAATTCGGCGTACCCTGGTACTTTTGAATAATACGGTGGAGATTTTATTGCCAACCAACCAAGCAAGATGGCTTAGCGGCAAAGCTTTTGCCTTGCGTTCGGGAGGGACCTGGTTACGAGACCCGGACCGGCCACTCTTAAATTGGTTTTCATGGTTCCCAATTTAGACAAGGTGAATGACGAAGTGGACTAAAAAATCGGCCATGACATAAAAACCGTACACGGGGATTAGCCTTACGGGACGATTAAGAAAAAAGGTAATCCGTGAGGCAGATCAGATCAGATCAGAACTCTGCAGAGCATGAAAACAGCGCCTTCGGCGATTAGGTGACAAGACAATGACTAAAGTCGCCATAGCTAACGTTCTCGTGTTCATACACGTGTTTTGCCTCAGTCCATCGTAACCTAGGACAATAATGCGCATAATAAAACTAATAATCATAACCCACCATCGTGGGTATTGCTAAGCACCTGCACGACATTGCAGAACGACGCATAGATGAAATCACCGGCAATCCACACGAGCACAATTGCTATAGGGCAGAGGATGCTTGGAACTAATTAGAGGTGACATGGATTGCAGACGTAACAGCCAGTGGGCGATACAATGGTGACAAACGTTTACGCCTCACAATTGCTTCAATTGAACAGCAATGATACAGTACACATAGTACGAGTGTGAGTTAGCAAATTAATAACAACAATACTGTTACCTTTGCGATACTGGGGTCAACACACACACATACACACCCCGATCATAATTAGTGCGCTCAGACGAATGAAACGTGCAAAATTATGATGGCAAGCAGGCTCATTAAACTGAATTGTTAAATACCGGTCTTACGGATGCGGCGCATGTAACAGATTGTAAAACGAGGAAAGAGAATAGCGCTTCACAAGAATATTTGCTTAGTCCACCGCTGACTACGTTGATTTTGTGTGTGATGTTGTGACAGATCTCAGAAGAGGAGTAAACGAAAAAAATACGGACAAATCAAAGCCGAAAGAGAAGATGGAGAAGACGATATTGCTGCCGCCGAAACACGGCGACCGAAGCCCACGCGCTGATCCGTTCCGTGATCGTTATGGCTCTGCGGCCTCGGTTCTTCTTCGCGCCTCCTCGAATCCCTGTTCAGTCGGCCTGCACATAAGCTGCTCAGATGTTTCTATTTCGATGCTCAAGTTCACTCGATATTTCTCCGTCCGTCTGTCCGCCCGTCCGTCCGTCTCCTTCCGACCTAGGTCTAGCCCACCTGCCTGGGTCTCTGTTCCCTGGAGCTTGCCCACGCCAGTACTCCATGAGTCAAGTGGTCGGAGCGACTAACCACACCTCTTACCCCTTCCTAGTCGGGGCTCTATATATATATATACATACATACATATGTATATATATATATATATATATATATATATATAGATACATATGTACGACTATATGTTTGTATAATGCGATGCTCGTTGCGAATAGATGCTTCGCTATCTTAATATGTGCCCTAATGTTGCTGCTCTAAGCGCCCCTGAGCATATAAAAAGGCGACATGTGTATTTAGGTATACATGCCAAGCGAATCAGAAATCCATCCGTCCATATACACACGCATACTACTACATGTAACTACATGCACATGTATACAATATTTGCCCAGGGCTGAAGCCCGAACAGGTCGGTCCTCTGGAGAGGTAAATACCAAGACACACGCAGACACACACACGCAATACGCATAGCGAACCTGTTTTGTACCCCACTTGCCGGCTAACGTAAGTGGAAAATCCCTAGTAATAAGCAAGCACGTTACGTGGGTTGTTCCTTTATGTAGCCTTTATGTAGCGTATTGTTGGCCGGTTGTGTCTGACGTCAGAGCATGTTGTAACGCAGTGTTTAGTCACACGCGATTTCGTGCCAGATTTCGCCAGGTCTCCAGTTCGTAGTGCTTCTGCAGCTTCTGCGTAGGTGTGTCTATGTAACGTCTATATGTGATGTCTATGGAAACCATTATTCGGGTAGAGGTCGAACCAACCAACATCATTCGTGTGCGGAGGCGAACAACACGCGGGACCCCCACACTGAAAACACGCTTACATTTACATTCATACCGGCCCGCAGACAGTGGTATGTGGACAGACCCACACGGTCCAGCAGATAAACACATAGACACACAGACAGACACATGTATCAACATCATAGCATACATACACGCATCGAGTACGGTAGAACTCTGGTCTGGCTTTTGTCGCGCAGCAAGCTCCACAACGTATAATGTATATATAATTTATAACAACAAATAATGTATATCTGTATGCTATTATCAATTCGATATGGCGCAACAGCAGCAGCGGTGTATGAGAACAACACATTGAAGAGAACATCGCCGTCGTGATCACAACCAAGTTTGTCGATTGTGGTGATGGGCAAACGGAACGCCAGCCAGCAAAGGGTGACGGGAGATAAGCCTCCAGGGTTTCTCCTTATGTGGGCACGTATTTAAACGTTTTGAAAGGCTCCTTTTTGATACAAGTAGAGCAAAGCTAATAGCAGCAACAATAGCAGAAATTGTCGCTCTATTACTTGCACAAAAACAACAACAGTCATACTGGCGGAAACATCTGCTAAATCAAAGCTTTAGCAAAAACAACGGCAACAACAACAACAACGAAACAACGGCAACAACATCGGCAAAACTACGACAACAATAACAACAACAATGATCAGATTCCCACGATTCAATGCTATTCGTCTAAGTCTACAGCAATTCGTACATCAACTCACTCTTTAGACATGCTTGGAACTTAGAACGTTTATCATTACGGCAACAAGGATAACCCGATAGCTCACATACTTTCATCCGATCATCTTACCTTAGCTAAGATCACATCTCACTTCTCGCAGGTCGCCTCAGCAGCAACCAACAACCGCAGTAACTCAGCTTAGCTTAGCTCCGCTCGTCTGCACAACCTCAGCACACGTTGACTGCACAATCTCAGCAGCACAGACGTCAACATCTCAGCTCGGCCCTTCAGCAGGTCGTCACCTCAGCACTACCAGACACTGCCCGCCACCATCACCGTTTCAGCACTTGACCAGAAAGCGACCGCACATCACCACCTCAACGGCCCAGCATCGCACACTTCAGCATCAGCATGGGGGGCGCTGGGGCTTAGCACACGGCTCGGGGGCAGTCTGGCCTCACGAGCTCAACACCGCGGTCGACCAACCTACCATCCGATCGACCAACAATCATACAATCGAAATCCCCAGGCAGCCAGCAGAAACCTGCACGACCCCCACAACAGTGACGCCAAGACCACATCACTACCCCCACCACAACAACAACAACCCCACAGCTACCAGCCCAACCACAACCACCACCACCACCAGCCCCCCCGTTCCTACCTCACATGGCCCTCGACATTGCGCGAACGAATAGCCGAGCGGCGCAGTGGGCACCAGCAGAGCCACAACGGCCACAACGACGTCAACGAACACAGCGATAACGAACACAACGTTGACGATTACTGCTACTTCTACTACTACTACTACTACGACGACGACGACGAGAACAACAACGATAACGACGACGACGACGACATCAGTACAGTGAGTCGAACTCGAAGTCGAAGACGGTGGCTGTGGCGGCTGCGGAGGCGGTAACCGCACGACGTTCTTCAGGGCCTCTCGCTTGTGGTTGCGCCGTGGCGCGGAGCGGCGGAGGTTAGCAGAAGCAGCGATAGCAGCAGCAGCAGGAGCGGGAACAAAGACGGCCCTCGTCTACATGCAGCATTTCATCCATCGTCTGAACCCCCACCCGTCTGTCTGCCTGTCTGTCTGTCTGTCCGTCTGTCTCCCTTCTCTCAACGAACAACGCTGGAGGTGGCCGTGCTGAGGGGCTGGGGGGGTCGGGGGGTGGAGATGACAAACTCGGTGATGATGGTGAAATCGGTGGTAGCGGCAGCCGCGGTGAAGGCAGTAGTCGTAGTAGCAGTAATAGTAGTATCAACAGCATCAACAGCATTACCCCCGAACCTTACCTCTGTTGACTAGTGGCAGGCTGGCTTCTTCTTTCTCCATCTGGGGGCGCAGTAGCGAGTTGTCCTCTCGGCTGCTCTCCTGCTGCAACCACTGCTTCTCGCTCCCATGGACGAGGAGAGAGGGGGGGGTGGTGAGGGCCAGTGAAGGCGGCGACGACGACGACAACAACAACGACAACAACAACAACGAAGCGAAGACGACCCCGTTCCGATAACAACGAGGTCTACCCTCCCTCCTCCACAAGCAGCTTCCCTTACCTAAATCGCGCGCCAACTTGCCGGCGCCCGACCATCACCTCTCCGCCCCGGGCGGGCCCTGGCGACGACTGCTCCGTTTTACTACAGCAACTACTACGACTACGACTACGACTACCACTACTACTACTACTACTACAATCAGCGGGAACAGCAAACAAGCGGCCAGTGGGAGGAGGCCACCACCACCCGCAGAGGCGCAAACGTGCAGACTTCAGCGTTGTCCCAAGTTCGTTCCCTCCTTCCCAGTTCCCGCCGCCCACCCTCACACGATAACAACAACGATGAGCTTTGCAGAACGCTCGCCACCCGCTAAACGCAGGAAATGCTTTTCGCGCCGTCCTACGGCTACAGCAGGGCGGTAGCAGCAGACTGAAACAAATATCTTAGAATAGATTGCTTCTAACGTCTGGCTTTCATGACGTTTCTGTTTTATTGTTGTTGTTGTTGTTGTACGATGACAACATCCTCGGCATCGTCATCAGCATCAGTCATCATTGCTGGAGGTATACTTATTGTTGTTGTTGTTGTTGTTGTTGCTGCCGCTGCTGTTGCTAATCCTGCTCTAGTTTCTCGTGCCCTTCTTGTCATTCTGGGGCGGCGGCGTTTAGTTCTACCGTCTGTGCCGTTTCGAAGTGCTTCAGAACAGGCGCTCGGAGGAATTGGGAACACGAGCCGTTGTCGGTGTTGCTGCTTCACTGTTCGAATTCTGAGCGGCAGAGGAAAATGCCGAGGAGGGGGGTAATCGAGTACTCTCGCCCCCTCGGACGCCATATTGGGTTGTTGTGGCGGGCGCTGTTTGTGTTCCACTGTGGTGGCCCGTCTCCCGTCCCGACAAGCGAGTCAGCGGCAAGTGCAAGATGGAGCTCTTACACTGCGGACAGCAGGCAGGATCGACGGTGAAACTAGAGTTCGTCGCTTCGTCTATGTGTATAATAATTCCCAATCTAGCTGATGATTAGTTGGATAGATAACCATTGACTGATCAGGTATTATCGCGCGTATTCCTCAGCGCACCATAATGGTTTGAAGTGTGCGCTCGCCTCGCTAGTAGGTCATTATTGAATGACGTAAACCTGCACATAGATTGCCTAAACATAAATATATATATATATATATATATATATATATATATATATATATATATATATATATATATATATATATATATGTATATATATTCCGTTGATCGACCGAGTCATATGCCACCACGCACACAGCGTTCGAGAAGAACACCAGGTTATGCTTGTGATAGTGTAGTCATTTTTCTTAGGGTACCCACTGGTACTCACATGTGTATCTCATAGTAGGAAGTTTGAGTGACGTCGATGCATGGCTATTGTTATTATGTTGTTTATATTTTGCACACTCTGACATCTACCTGGCAGTATATGTGGAATACCTGGAGACTAGGAACACGCTTTCCACGCCAGGCGTGCAATGCTCGCGCTCGAAGCGAAATCGACTGGTCTGGACGCAAAGTCCGAGAAAGGGAACTCGACAGCATCAGTTAGTGCACTCTTTGGAAGTACAGTAATCAATCAATCAATCATATTTATTTCACTCAAATAGAGTATGTACAAAATAGTTCATGTTATTATTAAACATAAATACTTGTTGTCCTGCCGTTCCACCGAGAGAAGAAGTGTAAAGATCTTTGTTGCAGTGCCGGACAATCAACCGCGTGGTACTTAGCGCACTGCTGCGAGCAGAACCGACAAATACACTGAGTAATATAGTCTTCATGGAACTCCCTACGGGAGCATACGAGGTGATGGAACCCGTGTACGATGTACCTGGTATATACATGCCTGTCACCACAGGCCACCCCGGCCCAGAAACAAGGAGACTTAAAGACATCGAGCGTTCTTACCTCCGTCGCTGCTTCCGTAAATTTGCGTCGCCACTCGCCCAAGAAATGGTTAAGTGGCTCCGTCAATGGCATACGCAGCCTAAGCCGAAGTATCTTCACCATCGGCGCACAGTCCGACAATACATACACGAAGCGACTTCTCGCCTTGATTGAAAGGCAGAGTACTTGCCGTATGTAAAGTGAAGCACTTTTCAAGCAAATTAAAATTAGCTTGAGATAGGTGTTGTCACATTCTGTCTAAACTATACGCCAACTTTGGCAGAGTCTTTAACAAAAACAAGCGTACAGCCGTACCGACGGACAGTCGCCGTACATCTCCGACCCCTCCATAGAGAGCTGCCAGTGCCGAGTTTACCCTATTCTCGATGTGTGTAGTAAACGATGTTCCCCTGTAGTGAATCAGGAGACCCACGTATGGGAAAGAGTTTACAAACTCTAATGGCCTCCCGCAAGTACAGTAATACAGGCCTGCGAGATCCAGCGTCTTCTATCTAGAAGATGTGCGTTCAACGGTGTGTCAGGAAATATGTTAAGTCGCTGAAAGAAAGCTGTCGGTCCCGAGGTTGGAGTCTATATTTTTCGGGCTGAACCTCAGCCAAGATTTAACGTCCACGGGACTGCTTTTCGCAATGCATCATAGACGGACCCCCCCCATAAATACAAATGTGCAACGGTGGGGCTCGAACCCGTTCACCTATGTGTCTTCTTCGGTCGCGAGGCGCAGGCGGAATGCACCACGCCACCGGGCTCGACGAGGTGGGAGTCTATTCGAACTTAGCAAATGACAAGTCTGTACCATTCAGCGGGCCCGTAGAGTTATTCGGCGATGGAACCGACTCTGAGTCACAGTGCACGTAGATAGTATAGTACTTATAGCTCTTATACGAGGGTTGATAGTTCTCGAGAAAATAATGCTTTAGCGAACGGGCAACGCGGGCTCAGGCACTCTATACCCCCCCAGCAACATGGTGGGGATACGGAGTGCATCGTATACTAACAACATGGCAGAGTGTACTAAATAGAGCAAACACAATATTAGATCCGCTCCAATATAGAGCGAGGCCAATGTTCGTTCACATCGTGGTGCTTGCTAGAATGCTTACCAAATAGGTGTATGCAGAGACGAGTGACCGAGGTATTGTGCATACGTACTCCTTTCGTTAAGTATTGAAGCAAACGGACAGCCAGCTGTATGCCGCTTGAGCCGGATGCACTAACAGGCATCGTCAAACAAATACCTAAACGTTTGTCGATTTCGTAACAAACGTAGATAAATGTGTGGATGGAAGTATGCTGTACGTCAAGTGGTATGCGATCATCAGCATTAAGCAAACTGTGTCGTACTGCCAGCCACTGTATCATAATAACTGTAAGCAGAACCACCGTAACCATGCTGTGGCACAATGCCAACAAAGTCAACCAGACCCCGAGCGCGTGACTTCAGCAACAATTAGTATCTTGTTGCTGTTAGGCGTTGGTGAACTTTTTACTCCCACACACGCACTGCCCGTATTATCATGATAGATGTCCGGTGATAAATGAGATAGCAAAGGTAAAACGAAATAGCCGGCGGGACGCGTGACATAATGCATCGTTGGGGCTTTTCCATATTATGGGTGAAAAATCTCAGGAAGTCTAGCATTACAACAAATGTATTACTTGAAACCGTACGCATAGCTGACGGTAAGTAGATTATAGATATATATATATATATATATATATATACACATACATAAGTCTTGCCTACCGCTAGCCAGGGTCACGCTAACTGGCCTATCAAAAACAGCGAATGATTTCCCTATGACATTCAGACCTATATCGAACCGAGTACAACTTGTACTTTGAGCTTGTACCCCCATTTTCAGCATCCAGCTATATATATATATATATATATATATGTGTTATAGTTTATATGAGTTAGTTTTCGAAAATGCTTACCTTGTGGTATTTCGCGAATATGCGCTCCAAAGTGAGCTTCTCCGTCTGCGACTGCCGCACAATCTTCTGCAGCTCTCCGACATTTTGATAAAGCATACAGTTCTGCAAAAAATTCGACACTGTATGAATTACAACATGAAGACAATTTGCTAAATATTTGAAAGTCCCTGTTCGCCTATACTTGCACAAACCACACAGCAGTTAGGATTTAGAAGGGAAATCTCCTATTGACAGAAGACCACGCTTCGGTGGGAAGGACATTGAAGGAGATATAAGTACAACATCAGGGCGATGACGGATGATACGTGGCGGAGAGCAGAGAGAACGCATAGGCATCTGGTACCGGTGTTTGCAGGTCACAGTTCCTGTCACGTTCTGTGTCAGGTCGGGAGTTTCTCTCACTCACGATAGTTGGTTTTACCATAAATGAATGTGGTGTGCCAAATGAAGCGCATTGGACACCACGCCGCACACTGTTTTGCGGTCAATGGCTTAATGGCGGACATTTTCTAATGACAAAGATGTGATTCATCAGCAAGCAGCAGTTGAGAATGTTGTAACTAAGTGCTTCTGACTTGGCTTGACTTTGTACCTTGCTACTCGACTAGGGTTCGAATTAAGAGTTATTTAAATATACGCCTATTCGATCAACGCGTTTAACCACGCCATCGCAACAACGTTTTTTTTTAATTATTCCAATACTGTGTGTAAATCGTTGTGCACAGAACAAATGCTGCATTCAATAGTGGATACTATACGAACTACCTAGGCTAGCTATGCTAAACTACAACATACGTGAATTTGGCTGACCAAATAGGAGCTTCCTACTTTCAGAACTGACGTGCAGCCAAGCGAAACCCCATCGCCATTATGGCTACAGCTCAGAATGCAAAAACGACGTCGTTTTCCTTAGTTTATTTAAGACGCTCGATTTTCTAGCAAAATTGCGTAATAATATTCAACACTGAAGATACAACACTGTTGAGCTGAATATCTGCTATTTAACCTTCTCGCTCTGGGTATAGCTTCCTGTAAACTGTAAACTTAACGAAAGTATCCGACTGTTTCACTCTCGAGCATGAATATGAACGCGTTTGTGGTCGATAGTGAGCTGTCGTTGTCACGATTCCATTGAGATTTAGTTGAGTATCACCTAGTGTTAGAAAAAATAATACATACGAAAGCAAGGAACACCTCAACTTTCGCAAATCTAGCTACTTACCAACTCGACGCGATATAATAGCACGTGTGGTATCTATTATAATTTACTTGGCATAAATCTGTGTTCTCTAGCGAACGATATTGTCAAGCTTATAGGAACTGCAAACGATATCGGTCGCTAGGATATCAGGACGACGTCGAGAGCCACAAATCTGTTAAAAAGAACGTCATCCGGTATCTGCCAGAGCGCAAATTACATCGCATTCACGTGCCCATCCATTCGGCGACATTTCACTCACTTCGTATACGAAAAAAATGTTTAGATACAAGTGCAATTACTTTTATAGTGTGGTGGAAATGTATATGTGGAACCTCACGTTGATATGGCGATCCTTTGATGATGCGGCGGCCATGTTGCCTCCAAGAGAGAGGACACTCCGTCGTCTCTGAGCCAGTGCGACTGTCGATGATTCCGCTCCTGCAACTATGAGGTAAAAACGATATGTCAGTGTACATCTACCTATAAAACGAACACACTGTGGGTATTTACAGATACAAACATGTGTATATATATATACATTTTTTTTTTGGAAAGCCATAAATATGCACATCTGCCACTAGTTGCCGGCGTGACTAGTGCGGTACTCACAAACCCACTAAACTTACCCGCTCTGCCAGGCTTGGTAATGCTTGCCATTTCTTCGAAGCCGTAGGAGAGGCGTCCCCGCCCTTCTTCTTGATTCAGCTATGTCTCCGCCAATTATTCTATATATTTACATGCATTAAGATAGATAGTATATGCCTGGCGCTCTGGAGCTATATATCTGTGTGTTACACTAGGCACTCTACAACTATACGTTTCTGGTACTATTTCACACTCCCATTTAGTTTGTTGAGAACTGTTTTAGTTTCGTACGGCCGTAGCTCTCTGTTGAAACCTGTCCGCATTTTAGGCGTCAAACAGGCTAGGTGTCGCCAACCGTTATGAAGGTACTGGATTCCCGCTGGTGGCGGCAGTAGCGGTAACCTCACTAAAACGATTTTACCTCAAAAGTTCAGCTGAAGTTCACAGTTCCCCCAGTTTGATCTCACAGGGTTCGTACATCTTAAACATGTTGCGACCAACGTGCAACGAGTCTCCAAAGGTGTGGCCGCATTACGACCCAGGAGAGGGGATAGAAGACCGCTTATGACGGTGGCTGAGTCAACAGCCTTCTACGCCGCGTCAGTTTAGGAGAATATGGGCCTGGGGACGGCTTGAAATACATCGAGCTACGCAAAACCCAGCGTATGGACGCTATTCGGGTGACTATGACCACTTTCACGGCGGTTCGATTTGTTCTCGCAAGAATTACGCCCTGACACGTCCTTGCTCGGAAACGAGGCGAAACAATGCTCGATCTGACCAGAGCCCAAAAAGGCCAAATTTGGCAAAGGTCGAAGGCGAAAAGAACGAATTAGATGAAGCGACCCACGAGTCTTTTCCAGACATGCGAACCGGTGACGGCCAGTCCACCAAGCTTATATGGCTAGGGTTTATGAGACGAACTCCGCCAATCGGAGCTACCGGTCCGTCGGATTCTGATACTAAAGAAGCCTTCTTTGTAAATCGTTGTTTCTATAATAGTCGTTTTCAACTTGTTACTATGCCGACACATGATGCTGGATCAAAACTTGACCTTGCACCTACTACTGATCCTGGAATGATCTAGAATCTTTTTATAGTACCAGGTCTTGTTGCATCTGATCATAGGGTTGTTAGCTTCTTGGTTGTAGATGATTCGTGTGGGAAATCTACTTATCCGGAGAAGATTGACTACAATAATTTTGACTTGGACCAGATTGCTGCCCACCTTAACATAGTCAGTTGGTCCACCTTCTTCTACTTATACTTGTGAGTCTGTGAATGGTATGTACTCAAAGTTTGTCCGTTAATGCTGTTACTTAATAACTACGTACACTCCATCCTTGGACGCATCTTAACCCAGGCAAAGTATTTTTGTCTCGCAGGCTAATTTACATGTCACAGGTGTCCGCTCCAGCCCCCTCCCCTCCCTCTAATCTATATATACACATTCATAGGACAAACAACGATAGTTGCAAATGGCGTTTTATAATAGGTAAACGTAGACACTGCAATATGTGGTGGTTCACGTCGAAAAATAACATAAATACGATTGTATATGGTATGTTTGATGACACGTATAAAGGCGTAGTTACGCGTAGCGTGAACGGGCACCGTGAGTGCAAGCGTGTATATTTCGACCACGAAGCAATGCCCTAATATAAAACTCCTTTGTAAATAAAGCTTGAGTAAAGGAAATATTTTTCATATACTTGGGATTTTAATAATAATCGTAATCGCCATTATCATCTCCGCAGATGTAGATGACTGGTTGTCAAACTAGGTGCCTGCTTATGCTATGATTAGAGATTGCCTAGTATTTAGCCTCAATAAAAAGCGGCCGAATTCGTGGGTTGATGTAATATAAGCTTCCATACGTGTAGTAGATTAGTACGTGATTGCTTCATGGTTTGTTAGGCACGTTGTACTGCTGTGCAAGCCGCTCCTTATGAAAGCGGGTTCTGAGTCTGGGTTTGTGCGAGCGCCTGCAGAAAGCGTCGTAGGTTTTAAGTAAAGCGTTGCCTAATAGACCAAAGTGGGCAGGAATGTTACTTCAAGAATTTACAAATCAACAAGTGGACGCTAGAGCTCACGACGAATTTTGTTAGATCTCAGAACTCGCAGCGGGTACCGAGCCATTATGAACGTACTACCAGGCAACTGTAGTCTGGTAATGGTGTAATAACTGATTTACTCGATTACTAATTTGACACACGATGAGTGCACACGCTTTGACGTTTGCAATAGACTCGGATGAGACTGTAGCACAAGAACATCAACATACTCATGTCGTCAACTCGTTTTACGGACGGAACTTATAAGGGCAATAATTTCTAGTGCGTACACAAATGTGGCAGGAGCACATTGCTCCACCAGATTTAACAGGAAGGGCTCTATCAAAACTGAGTATCAAAGCTGCCGTTTCATGACAGATTCGCGACATTGGCAGTACAATATACCGTTATAGAACGCCTTACTTGACCGGCGGTCGTTGACTTTTTAACAAAATAGGCCAGTCTTGTGCTGACGCATAAGCGATATGCGAACAGTGTCTACAAGTAAGACGGGCAATGAACTTAAACAAATTTACCAACGGGTTCCATGACATAAAATGCATTGCTCGAGCTATCCTCGCTATTGTTTGCCTGCGATGTTCGTGTTCTCAGGTTAAAATTGTTGTGACTATCACAGAAGAGTTGCCACAAATCGAATTATTTAGTAGCGAGTACTCCCTACATTTTGATTTAGCGAGACTTACTCACTCGATCATATTACCTCGGGGTAATTGATAAGGTAGAAAATTTAAAATGCTTATTAGCAATTAAATTGTATATATATATATATATATATATATTCGTAATATATAATAATTGCTTATATGTATGCAGAAATCGTGGATATATATATATATATATATATATATCCACGATTTCTGCATACATATAAGCAATTATTATATATTACGAACGTTTAAATGCTTGCTTAGCACGGCGTTCAAAACAAAGGCTGACGCAGCAGTGCTCATAATAAAAAAACTATTCATCACAGAACTTGCTTTTATATTGCGGTATACTGAGGAATATTAAACATTTCACAAAAATACCCTGGGACAGCCTTTTTATCTTTACCAAAGATACTCTGGCAGCGCACGTCAAGCTTTAAATATTGAGATACATAGTGTTCTGCGCTCGTTAGCAATTTTAGATTTTCAGAAAATATAGTTGCAATTATATATGCTACTCTGCAAAATTGTTCTAATTATTTTATAGATTAGTAAGTAGTAGCTCTGTAAACATCGTGTCTCCTGGAAACGAAGAAGTGATGTATCTAATTTTAGACGTTTTCGAGGGACTTGCATTTTTCCCCGTCAAACAGTTTTGGAGACACCGGAATAAGTGATAGATTCAACTACCGGAGAATATGGTGGGTACTGAATGAGATAAATTTTTAGTCCATGTCGAATCTTTTATAAGGTTGGTGATACTCGGAAAGGATCACGCGTTGTCTTGGTAAAAATAGCCCCATTCCTGCTCACAAGTTGTGGAGGCATTCGGGTCAATTTTTCTTAAGCTCGTCGGGATTGATAGCAGTAAAGCTCCACGTTGATAGTCTAGTTCCTTCTCAAACGTTTAAAGTAATTGATGCCTCCGATATTCCAACAACATCATAATATAGCCTCATTTAAGTGAACGTTTCCTTTAGGTTGACTCTGGGAACTGCCTGCGCCCTCGAACCAGAATCGTTACATACTTATAGAACACCACACTTATCATCACCTCAATCGGCACCGCAAACGACAAAGCCTGGCGGTGCCGGCTGAGAAGAGAAGTGCAGGCGCCGCGCATGCTTTTCAGTTGTTGGCCGCTCAGTTTGCGAGGAACCAATTTACAGAGCCTAGTTATACCAAGTTTCTTTTGGCGTTTTGACTTGAGTTAATTGGTGAACTTTAATTTCTTCCATGAGTTCTCGAGTGGTAACCGTTGGGGCTTGTTGTATCTTTAAGCGCAGACCGTCCTCTTCCAGCAGAAAGGGTCGGCCTAAGATTGGTTCGTTGTTTAGGTTAAAATCTCTTCAACGGAACTTGGCAAACCATTCGGTCCGTTTGCTGATGGAGTCATCTCCAAAGATTGTTCTGACAACCTACAGCAGCGTTGGAATCTTTTCGGAACTCGTGAAGCAACACACATTCCAAATTTGCACTTTAATATTATCATTCACCTTTTTCTAAGAAAACGATTAAGCTTTTGGAGCAAAGGCAACGCTTAAGCAGGTGGCACTTCCTTACTTCACAACGCAAATGTACTAAAGAAAAATAAAAATTGTTTTGCATAAATGATGTGTGTATATTCTACACGTTCATATATATATATATATATATATATATATATATATGTACATATATATATATATATATATATATATATATATATATATATATATATAATATATATATATATATACATAATATATATATATATACTATATATATATATATATATATATATATATATATATATATACATATTCGTATTATAGAAATGCTACTTAGTAAAGGTTCGCTTTTGCGCCAAATGCTTAGTTGTTTCTCTCTCGCTGTATATACGAGTATATATGCATATATGCTATATCCCCATATTTATATTCCTAATGCTCGGCCGCTTACAAGGTACCGGAGTCCATACCTGAACCGCACGAACGATTTTCGCCTCGGTCGGTCTCTGTGGACCGAGCGCATTACCTGCTGAAAAGGGTCATAATATGCTCTGCGGCAGAAGGTCACATACCCTCTCAGGTCTTGAGACGATGTGCTGACGTTATTGCTGATGCAGTGGCATTCATAGTTAATCTATTGACACGCTAGGGTGCCTATCCGACGGCTCCCAAGTTGTATCGCGTTGTGCTACTGCTCAAAGGCGGGGAAATGCTAAGCAAGGAAGACTACAGGCCGGCCAGCCAGTATGCCCTCCGATATCCAAGATCTAAAAAAAACGTTCTTTATGAACAGTTGAACGAACAATTTGAGATGTTTAATCGTTTAAATCCGCGCCAGTTCAGTTTTCGATCCAAAATGTCGGCGATTGTACCCATCATGGATTTTGTTGAAGATGTTCGCAGAAAGCTTATATGAAAAAGATAGCCGCCAGCGTGTATGTAGATTCTAGAAAAGCATTTGACACAATTGATGCGAATACTATTTTTACAAAGGTTATTCTATGCGGAGCGGATCATATTTATTTTGTCTTGGCTGCTGTCGTTTATGTCAAATAGGAAGCAAGTCGTTGAAGTGAGCATTGTACTCTCTGATGTAACGAATATATCGGTTAGAATAGCCCAAAACAGTCAAAGAGTCAAAGTCTTCTTTGACATCTTTATGAACGACATATTTAGCGTATTTGTTTGTGGACGAGTCCACCGCCCTACGCGTTGGGAGTTCCCCAGGTGAAGTAAAGGCTATGGTCCGCCTTTGAGATAAGATAAAGACCAGACCTTAAGAGGTTACCTTTATGGTTCAGGAGTAACGGTCTCGATGTGAATTCAAGACAAAACAAGTGCAATGCAATTCATTTCACTGCAGAGTCCCGTTACGATGAATCGCTCTCAGGTCCAGTGCAACGGCATAGCTCTTTCGCTTTTAAAGAGCAGAAAGTTTCAAGGCGCTATGTTGGACGACAGGCTGACATTTGAAGCGCATAAGTATACGTCACACAATTTGGCATCAATACAGCTCCATACGTGTCGGAATTCTTCCACAAAACTGCATGATGGCGATGTATTTCGCCTACGTCCATAGTCATTTGACTTACGCTGTAAAAGTTTATGGCTTGACACAGATGCGTCTTATCGGGTCGCTTCACTGTCCTCAAAAACGAGCACTGAGAACAACTCGTCAAGGTCGTCTGGATGCGATCAGCTCAATGTAACCGCCCTACAAAAATATAAGCATTCTGCCGTTTCCAAAACTTAAAAAAATACTCCCTCGTAGTTAAAGTGAGGCCGCTACTCCGTGGAGTGCATCGAAAGCTACCGAGTTGGGCAACATCAGCAACATCCATATTTACGAGGGGTAACTGGAACAAAGTACCGGTCTTCGTCAGGCAGACAAACTCTCTGCTCAAATTCAAGTGCGAGAGAATCAAATTATTTCGATATCTCACAACTCTGGTTTCTGGTTAAAAGTAATATGAATAACACAAAGCATATCGCAACACATTGCTGTATACATACTATACACGAATACGTAAAAATGACAAATATATACTTTATATTGTAGTCTCATAACAGAAGCATAATATGTGCATAATGGAGCTCACATAATTAAACTAATCAAAAGAAATAACAAGTGCAATTATCTTACAAGAAATGTCAATAATCAAGCTAGTGCGAAGCAAATGCACGAGTTACAGTAAGATTTTATACATTATCACCGTAGTATCTCGTATTATTACAATTATTGAAATATTGATTGTGTACATGTTTATTCTATATTAATATTAATATGTACAGGTATCACAGTTATGAGTATATTACTTATTGATTATTAACAATAGTGTTTGTATTATTGAAAATAATAACAATAATAAAAAAAAAATAATAATAATAATAATAATAATAATAATAATAATAATATTTTTTTTTTGGAACAAGGGTTTATTTTTTCAATATGTACATGTATCACAATTATCACTATATTACTTATATAATAATAATAATAATAATAATAATAATAATAATAATAATAATAATAATAATAATAATAATAATAATAATAATAATAATAATAATAATAATAATAATAATAATAATAATTAATAAGCCAGCGGGGGCTGGCTTCAAGCGCTGCCCTCCCGTCAGCTTGGCACCATGCTGGATCCAAACCCCTTCCGCATGGTGTCAGCTCTTAGAATAGGCGCCCCCGTCTGCCAGCCCTTCACGTGCCTCTCATGCGGCCAACCGGTTGACTCGGACGATCTACACCCGTTAAGCTGTCTAAAAAGCCCCGGCAGACTTACAAGGCACGCTGAACTCAACGCCATAGTGAGAAGAGCTCTTAGAAGGGCAGGGATACCATCTACGCCCGAACCAGTAGGTCTTAATGGCAGCAGTGAGTTGCGACCTGACGGGGTCACCATCCCGCTGTGGTCGCACGGAAAATGCCTTGTATGGGATGTAACGGTTTCATGCACGGCGGCGTTATCATATTTACGTCACAGCGCAGTCGAAACTGGATGGGTAGCAGAACGTGCGGATTCTGAAAAACGGAGGAAGTATCTAGAACTATCTAGAAGCTACCACTTTGCACCCATTGCATTAGAGACACTCGGCCCCATCAGCACAGGTACAGCAAAACTCCTGCAAGACATCGGAAAACGAATCGAAGACGTTACGGGCGATCGACGCGAGGCCATGTTTTTGAGACAGATGATGTCTTTGGCCGTGTGTAGAGGGAACGTGGCTTCCATTATAGGCGCCATGAACTGACAGAAAGCGAACAGAGCAGGACAAACATGATTTAAACGTTCATACCTCACAATTGTATTAACATAATAATAATTTAATTAGAGCATCTACAGACTAGCGGCAAACGCACGGACATTGTGTTTCAAGGAGACGGACGTAAAAAGTGCAGCAACGTTTTTTTAGGAGAGGATTCCTAACAATGAGGACCTACAGAGGACCCACATGGCGTCGACCCAAGCAACTTAAGATTTTGTATAACAATCATCGCGGAATCTGTTTCTATGGTGCGATGTGTTGAGAAATAATACATATTTCACAGAGCCACCTTAGGACAGCTTGAAAATATTCCGGCAACGCACGTCTAGCCGTAAATATAGATATGCACATTGCTCTGTGCTCGTTAGCAATTCCAATAATTATTTTGCAGAATAAGATCTATAAACACCTTGTTTGCTGGAAACGAAGAAGTGCTGTACTTCATTTTGAACGACCTCGAGAGACTTGCATGTTTCTTGTCAAACAGTTTTGGAATTAGTTATACGTGCATGGTGCAGAAGATATGGTGGCCACTCAATACATTCTCAACCCAGGTAGAATATTCTTGATATTTTTGAGATAACTACGTCGCCACTGTATATAACTTGAATAATTACTTTAGATTCTGGTCACTCTAATGACATTGACATATGGATTAATTTCAATTAATTATTAAGTCACACCAATAGTAATAGTATTAGCTAGACTCATCCATCATTGCAGATATACGAGTATTTCAGTCTCCAATCCCATCCAAGCACAATGTCATTTAGTTTTCGATTCTATTTGATGATGAATATTCTACAGTAGATGAGGTAGGTCATAATTTCTGGAAGAAAAACTGTGAAATGATCAGCTGTACACACTTGCTTGTCCACACTGGAGAATAATGTCTTTTAGATTGTGATATCGTTGACCAGATGTATATTAGCATTGCATACCAGATATATATTCACTGATTAAAAAATAAGCAAATCTATGGCTAGTCAAAGAATAATGCGAATTAACGTAAATATGTAACCAATCTAGAACGAATTTTTTTTATTAGTAGTCAAATGTGTAGTACGAAAAAAGTTGCGGAAGACAACCAAAAGGCTTTGTATAATGGAAGAAGCTAGTTTTGATTTTTTAGAACTCAAAATTGTTTTTAGATATGCAACTAAGCAATTAAAGGGAACAGAAAATATAGAAGAAGAGGAACATAAAACATGTTTCCAACGACGTGGCTCCGAGAGGCAACTGTCCATATTTAGAAACGTCAGTACATAATATTCTTACCAAAATCGAACAACCACGCACTAGATGCAGCTTTATTCCTGATTCAATTCCACTCAAAGAAAACGTCTGTGATAACAGCTTCCTTTTTCTTAGATTCAGTAGGCCTTATGAGTATGGCGAAAAATTCAAGAAAAACTGAAAATATGGCTAGTGGACCATATTTTCAATTTTTCTTAGTTGAGTCCTTGTTGGATGACAACCGACATAGTTTTACTAAAGGCCGATCCACGCCAACTCAGCTCGTGAAAATTACCTAAAATTGGGCCATGATATAATAGGTGATAGGCTGGGGCTTTTTGATTGTGTATATTTTGATTTCTTAAAAACAACTCTTGATAGAGTAACTTGTGAAACTTGTACAAAAGCTTAGGTACTTGAAGGTTGATGCTCGCTCCATATCATGGATTGCCAGTATAGAGAGTTTTGCGCTCGTGTAAACAATAGCTTTAGTGACTGAGATTGGTTCGGCGTTTAGGTTAAAATCTTCTTCACGAAACTTCTTCCACCTTCTGCAAAACCAACTAAGGGTTTGGCACAAACGCGACGCTTACGTAGGTAGCACTTTTTACAACAATCAAGCGAAAATCGTATGCGTAATATTCATATAGTTTTCATAATGGGCGTATACTTTCACATGTTTATATCATAAAGGCGAGCACCTTCGAGTGTGCAAACGTATTGTAAATGATTAATAAATCATCACATTATTTACATATATATATATATACAAATATGTAAGCTTCTAAGGAATATAGCTACAGGTAACAAAAGACAAAACTGAGCGACTGAACTGCTTACAGAAAAACTGGCTGAAAGAAATATAAGTACCTGGGATATACGGGCAATGTTTCTTTAACGCAAATTTAAGTGCAATACGCTAAGCTTTAAAGGACACGAAGTGATGACAATTAAACAGATAGCCAAAGATGGGAAGAAGAAAGTTAACAAAACAGCCAAGGAAAGATGGAAAGCGGATATGGAAAGAAAGACATCCTTGCAATTGTAGAGGCAACAAAAAGAAATCCGGTCAAAAATGTATTATATACTTGAACTTGTATGTTTCAGGGTTGTTTGCTGACTGCAACACTCAACCGCTGGGCCAGATACTCGGAAATTCGGTGACGTGGTACATTCACGTGCACTTCGCGATCGGACGAGACACATGGGGTTCGAGCCCCACCGTTGCACATTTGTATTTATGGGGCCTGTCTCACGGGGCAATGCGAAAGCAGTCCCGTGGACGTTAAGCGTTGGCTGAGAGTCAGTCCGAAAAAATACTCGGAAATTGAAAGCGTTCAATGTAGAGCGTGTGCTATAGAAGAGGAATCCATAGAACACATCGTGCTGAAATGCGACGATCTGGGAGGAGTGAGAACAATGTTCTTGGCCGAGGTACTGTGCTTTGGTGATAAATCAATATGGCAAGAGATAAATGAAACCAAGCTCAGAGTAGAGAAAATGACATGTATTGTAAAGAACCATGGGGATACACTTCGTTTAACGAAATAATTGTGTATTTAGGTAGTAATCTAATCATTGTGATAAACCAATAAATAATATAATATAAATGAATTACAGACGAGGATCTTTGTAAAAATGCTTATAATACCAGTGTAACAATATAATTGTATACGACGCCAGCAGCACGCTGCGCGACATACTGCACAGCATCTCATTCGAAAGATATTCGACAAAAGTGGTTAATAAAACTCATATATATATATATATATATATATATATATATATATATATATATATACCCAGCGCAGCTTATATAAAAACCCAGCGCACTTTGTTACCTCGTTGGAGACTCTCTTGTCAAGAATCGGTAATAGGAAATCCATAATACTCGGTGACGCAAATCTCAATACAATGGCGGAGTCTGTCGAGGCACAGGAATTAATTGAAACTTTAGAACAGTTCTGCTATAAAGAAGTTGTCAATGTTCCAACCAGGGTGGGAACCACAATACGTAGAGGAACCGCATATAACACTTCCACTTGCATCGATCACATCTATACTAACGTGCAGACGTTGTCGTTACTCGCATCTGGAGCTCTCACAACTACCTTCTCGGACCACCACGCAACATTTATTTCTGTAGTCTCTAAGAGAATAGGCCGACCTGCCTCTATGACCTATAAATACAAGTACGACCAAATATTGGCAGAACTTGCAATGACTAACTGGAACGACTTATACGATATCTCGGATGTAGACGAGGCGTTTGCATGCTTTAACGAGAGAGTGATGGCGGCAGTGACTAGAGGCAAAAGAGAAATTAGGCAAAAGTTAAATAAAGGTCAGCCACGTAAGCCATGGGTCACTGCCGAGCTGCTTGAAATGATAAAGGAGAAGGAGGCAGCCTATACGGCGTATCGCAGTGACCCCAACGCCCGCAGGCGTCAAGCGTATGTTAGACTGAGAAACAAAGTTGTCTCGTTTTCAAGAAAGTGCAGGCTGGAGGCTAATGGGAAGATTGTCTGCGATAGAATACAGGAGAGGCGGAGCCCATGGGAAGCCATCCAGCCAGTCATGGGAGGTGCCCAGGAAAAAAAGTGTGTCAAACTAAAGATTGATGATGAGATAGTCACAGACTGTGTACGACTTTCTAACATCCTTAATGACTATTATGCAACTTGCGTAACGGCTGACACCGAATGCTCGGCCGCTTACGAGGTACCGATCTCGATACCTGAACTGCACGAGCCATTTTCGCCTAGGCCGGTCCCTGTGGATCGAGCGCATTACCTGCTGAAAAGGGTCACAATTTGCTCGGTGGGAGAAGGTCACATACCCTCTCAAGTCTTGAGACACTG
Source organism: Dermanyssus gallinae (assembly GCA_003439945.1). Lineage (NCBI taxonomy): Eukaryota > Metazoa > Arthropoda > Arachnida > Mesostigmata > Dermanyssidae > Dermanyssus > Dermanyssus gallinae. The sequence goes on along the minus strand of QVRM01001784.1, from coordinate 24,553 downwards.
CGCTGACGTTATTTCTGACGCAGTAGCATTCATAGTTAATCTGTCGACACGCCAGGGGATCTACCCTACGGCCCTCAAATTGTATCGCGTTGTACCACTGTTTAAAGGCGGTGACAGACTAAGCAAGGAAAATTACAGGCCGGTCAGTATCCCCCCTCCAATGTCCAAGATTTTCGAAAAAGCTATATATGAACAGTTGAACGAACACTTTGAGATGTTTAATGGCCTAAGTCAGCGTCAGTTCGGTTTTCGATCCAAAATGTCGACGACTGTACCCATCATGGATTTTGTTGAAGAGGTTCGCAGAAACCTAATGTTAAAAAAGACAGTCGCCGGCGTATTTATAGATCTTAGAAAAGCATTTGATACAGTCGATGTAAATATTCTGATTAAAAAGTTAACTCGATATGGAGCGGATGATATTTTTTTGTCTTGGCTGCGGTCGTTTATGTCGAATAGGAGGCAAGTTGTTCAAGTGGGCAATGCAATCTCGGATGTAAGAAATATATCTGTTGGAGTGGCTCAGGGCAGTATAGGTGGTCCACTTCTCTTCAACATCTTTATTAACCACATATTTAGCGTAACAAAACATGCAAAGTTGACCTTGTTTGCGGACGATACCACCGCCCTATTCGTCGGGAACTCCCCAACTGAGGTAGAGGCTATGGTCCGCGAGGACCTTCAGAGGTTATCATCATGGTTCAGAAGTAACGGTCTCTATATGAATTGGAGGAAAACAGGTGTAATGCAATTCCTTTCCCCGCGGGGTTCCGTTACGATTAATCCCCTCCGTTTCCAGTGCGACGGCATAGCCCTTTCGCTTCTAAAGGAAACGAAGTTCCTAGGCGTTACGTTGGACGAAAAGCTGACCTTTGAAGCGCATGTCACACATATACGTAAGAAAATATCTGGCAGCAATGCAGCTCTATACAGAGCTCGACGAATTCTTCCCCAAAACTGCCTGATGGCGATGTATTTTGCCTACGTCCATAGTCACCTGACCTACGCTGTAGAAGTTTATGGCTTAACACAGATGCGTCTTATCAGGTCGCTTCACCGACTCCAAAAACGAGCACTGAGAACAACTCTGGACCTCTGGATGCGAGATTCAGTGCAACCGCACTACAAAAATATTAACATTTTGCCGTTCCCAAAACTTATAGAATACTGTCTCGTAGTTGAAATTAAGCGTATACTCCTTGGAGTGCATCCAAACTTATATGGTCTGGCAACATCAGCAACACCCATATCTACAAGGGGTAACGCATCAAACCTGCTTACTCTGTCACACGCCAACTCCAACCAGTCAAGGCTATCAATCAGAAACATTGGGGCCTCCTACTGGAACAAAGTACCGGCCTCCGTTAGGCAGACAAAGTCCCTGCTCAAATTCAAATGCGATCTCAAAGAGCATTATCTTGAAACTTTGGTATCTGGTTAAAAGTGATATAAAAATACAATCATGTTGCAATATATTGTAAATAGGTGAAAATGGCATATATAAATTATACATTGTTATTCATAAAAGGGGCTCCGAACAAGCTATGTGCTTAATGGAGCTTGAAATTAATGTGTGTAATTATCTACAAGAAATGTCAATAAACAAACAGTTGAAACAGTATATATAGTCCTAATACATTCGTGCTGTAAGAAGTGCTACCTACGTAAACTTTACTTTTGCGCCGAACGCCTAGTTGCTTTTAGTATCTATCTATATATTTCAGCGTCCATACCATAGGCCTTAGGGCCCATTGCGAGCGTCGAGACATGCTTGTGTAACGAATATTTGTTATATAAATATGTATATTATATTTGGGGGGGGGGGGAGGTGGCTGTAGAAGTTTATGGCTTGAGACAGATGCGTCTTACCGAGTCGCTTCACCGTTTTCAAAAATGAGCACTGAGAACAACTTCTGGACCTTTTTGGATGCGATCAGCTCAATGTAACCGCACTACAAAAATATAAGCGTTCGGCCGTTTCCAAAACTTATAGAATACTCCCTCGTAGTTGAAATTAAGCGTCCAATGCGTCCAAATCTACCGGGCTTGGCAACATTGGCAGCACTTATATTTATTGAGTGTTTCTGTATTTATAAGGGGTAACACATATCACTGGCTTAATCTCTCACAACTTAACGCCAGCCAGTCAAAGCTAAAGCCGATCGGAAACATCGGAGTCTTCAAGTAGACTCTCCAACACTCCTGCTTTATGCCAACGCGTAATCTCCGTTGACGGCGAGAGTGTAAATATCTCTTTTTTGCTACATTGTAATAACATAAAAGGGGCTCCGAACAAGCTATGCGCTTTATGGAGCTCAACATTTTTCAGACGTGGCTGAAGAGGCACTTCCACCGGAGCAATTCGGTTTTAGGAGAGGCCGAGGCACCCGTGATGCAATCCACGTTCTCCAGTCAGAAATCGAGCGAGCTGTGGCACAACCCAGAGGTCATCTGTATGCAGTCTTTATTGACTGCGTCAAGGCCTTTGACAAAGCCCCTCGCTATCTGCTGGTTGAAGCATTCCAACGAGCAGGAGTGGGTGGCTCTCTCCTGAGTGTAATAGCAAGTTTCTTTGAGGAGGACACCTTGTTGGTAGACGGTGAGCAGGGTGTATTGGAGATTAAGCAAAATGTGGGAACTCCGCAAGGAGACCCGCTGAGCTGCGTCTCGTTTACACTTCTCCTTGCTGACCTCGTCGGTTACGTCCGACAGGAGTACCAAAAAGCCGTGGTGGTGATGTATGCAGATGATATCGTGGTCGCTCATCGCGATCTAGGTGCCATCAAGCGCATTACCTCTATGATAGAGGCGTTCCTTGTCTCGAAGGGACTTGAGATAAACACCAGGAAAACCAAAGCCATGAAATTCAGGCGTGGAGGTCGATTGGCTGCCAGAGACGTTATACGTTGCTGCGGCCAACCATTGGAGTTTGTTAACTCTTTCCAGTATCTTGGCCTTCGGGTTCATTATACGGGAACGACGTTCACAGCGCATATAAACGAAACAGTACGGAAGGCACTTGTCTCTCTTTACGGGGAAGTAGGCAATGTCCGAAGACTGTCCGTTTTCTCAGCAGTGAGGCTCTTCATGCTTAAGATTGTTCCGGGGCTGATGTATGGCCTTGACAGGGTGTGGAACCACCTCACACTGGCGAATTTTAACCAGCTTGAGAGGTGTTTCTCATTATATATGAAGCGAGTGCTTTGCTTGTCTATTCGAGCAAGGAGCCGCTTTGTGTATCTCATGTCAGGTTGTCCACCGGCTACTGAAACAATCCGACTAAGGCTGAAGATGCCGCGTACAGTACCATACGAATGTTTCATTTCTGAATGGGAAGCTAAAGTCGAACAGGCCAGACGGGAGGTCGGTGGTTTGGACGTTTTCAATGCCGTGCACCTTTGGTCTGGTCCTGCATGTGACAGTCGCCACGTATACACCAGGTACATAGTGCATGGTTATCACTACCTGGTATGTTCAAACGCAGCCTTTCACGAGGAGTACGAGTTGTGCACCTGCCGGTTCTGCCTGAAGAGATGTGCCAAGTACCATGCAGTGGGATGCACAGCGCTGAACAAAACATCGTTACACTACTTCTCTCGCCGAAAGCGTGAAGAAGATAGAGTATTATGAAGAAACATCGTGAACTGTATATTATACTCAATCTGAGTGAAATAAATCTAATTGGAATTGGAACATTTTTCAGTCAAAATCTCAAAAAGTCAGTAGACAATTTCAAAAACACAGGATCTCCGTTCCTACACGAGGTTCGACGAGCATTATACAAGCGATGACGGCATTACGCAAGCCATAAGGTTAGGTGTCTCCTCCATCATGGCTATGTCCTCAAAGTCTAATTTAATAAGGCACAATCATTAGACATCATCATGAAGATCTCTGGCGGTATTCTGCCTACGTTGATTTGCCAAGCGAAGACCCAGATTGTGACGCACCTAAACCTCAGATGCAATGCTGTCTCTCTGGATTCGTGCTTTGATCATGTTGCTATTGCTAACTGTAAGCGATATCTATTGATCGCTCCCTTTACCGTTGATACGGTTTCTTCTGACCATTGACCCAGTTGGGATCATGCTGACAGACAACATAGCACCGCAGTTTGGCTCTCTTGGGCTACCAAATACTCAATGACGAGATTCGAGGACGGTTTTAAGACGGTATCTATCAACGTGGTGGACTGGTCTTCAGCTCTTGACTCGGATGATCCCAGTAAGGCTTACGAATCGTGTCATAGAGAGCTTCAATAACTGTACGACAAAATGTTCATGTTGAGGCAACGTAGGGCTTAGCGAAATGATAAATCGTGGTAAAATGAGCTGGCTGAGCTAAGGCGTATGGTTGACAAATATGGCGGCTTGTAGAGGTTCTGGGAAACAAGGAAAACCTGTATCGAGAAAAGTTTGAAGTGATGGTTCTGCAGAATTGCGGGTGTTTCTTAATTAAATAAGCGGACGTGGTAACAGAAAACGAAAGCGTCTGCTAATCGATGACTAAGAGCTCGGAGAGGCTCAGGGAGTGACACAGGCATTAAACGTTATACTTTGTAGGCAATAGGTGCTAAAACAGCGCCTGCGCTGTTCACATGGGAGAGGGTCGATGACGTCATGTGCTATGTTTAGAACACAAATATCTGTTGTATGCGCTTCGAAACGTGATCTCATTTGTTGTTTTTGCTATATGAATTATTTCGGAACAGACGGCAAAAGATTCCGGTATGCGGGTTTGCTGGGTTTGTGAGTTCCAGACTAGTCACCATGGCTGGAGTGGCGCATGTCCGTCTGGATGCCCGTAATCCCCCAGAGTAATGCTGAGAGGTTTCAGCAGAGCGAAAGTGTGTCACACAACCATCGTCATTCGCCGTTGCGCCCATGGTTTCGTATGCAAGTTGAACTCATGATCTGAGCGAGCGCAACAAAATAGAGCCTATAGCAAAATGCTCGGGTGATTTGCTGTGATGAACTCGACTGGAACTTAGCCACCCTCCAAGGGACCAGACAGAGTCTCGTGAATAGAAATGGCGGTATATTCTACTAAAACAACGCGAGGTTGCAGTTGTGAGTTAGCCCAGCCTTCGCAAGATAGCAAGCTTGTATTAGGAAATTTTGCGCATCCACCGGAGTCTGTTGAGATTTATATATATATATATATATATATATATATATATATATATAATCCGACCGTAAATGATTGATTATATTGAATAAACGAAACATATACTGTGTAGTTTGACTGTTAAAAACTAATACCGTTATAAAAAAATAATGTAATACGGTTAAAGAAAAAAAAAAAAAAATATATATATATATATATATATATTATATCTAGTGAGAGAGAGAGTACAACAGCGTCCTGCAACAGCGTCTTTTTAGAAAACGCTATATAATTTTCCTAAGAAACACCTTTCTCCAGATAGGGCTTCCGTCGGGATTTGGCTGTAATATAAAATCTCGTGCGGTCATTACCGAGGGAAGTACATCACTATTTATTACATATTTGTAGTCAAGGTATCCACGTTTAAACGGTAGGTTATTTTTTAATAGAATGGCATGGGGTTATTCGCACACCAAAGTGTAACGCCATTGAGTGCCGGCTGCAACTCATAGTTAACAGGATAAGTCTAGGTGTAACAGTTAGCCTTCAGATGCTCAGCGTATTCGAATAATTTTACTTCAGTGGGATGCAGCGCTTTATATCTAATACACAAACCACCTTGAGAGACGCCGATTTGCGCGTCAGCTGAGGAAATTGTCGACTCGAAATCTAAAAGATCTACTGTGCAGGTGACACCATTTAACGGCTTGATCATGACATCATTAGCGACACAATTTAACGGTTTAATCATGAATGCTTAACTCCGTCGTGGTTGATAGTTGTAGTCGGTAGTTGACGCATTTAAAACTGCTCACAATAGAAGGGTTTTTGTAAATTAAAAGGCTAAAGCCAAAAATGTTCTAGAAAATTTACTAAACCCGTTAACGCTGTGAACGACCACCAAGCTGTCGCGTTTGTGTCTACGTGAAATAATGTGACATGTATACGTAAATTATATATAAATGTATTTTTTTTACAGGGACCAGGAACAAAAATGCATAACGCTCACCCTTTGGTCTGGGTAGTGTGGTACTCTCAAACCCACTAAAACCTGGTGACCCCCTAACCTACATGACCGGGATACTTGTGGTATTACTTCAGTTACACGAACAATACATATATATTCTACGTGAAGTAGTGTGACATGCATACGTACAATACATATATATATATTTATATATATATATATATATATATATATATATATATATATATATGTGAGTGCAATACGACACAAAAGTTCTTTTGCAGGCTTACGTAAAACGGCATCGATATGTATGTTAATATACATATTGTCTATCGAAAGTTATACTTGCGGGGTTTACAGAACTTCTTCAAATAAGCATGGCTTATAGAACTTGTTTTAATAAAGCGTTTTTCCCACATTCCTCCATTGAATGAGGAAGCAGAAATGCCTCGCTGTTCCTCGATGTAGCTGACCGGAAATAGCCGCGTGACTGTCCTTTTTGAATATTATATATAATATATACATAGAATATAAGTCATACAGGGGGCCAATATTTCTTAGGAATACCAAGTGGCCTGCGGCAAATCATTTTTTTGTGTTTGTGATTTTCGCCGGCCAAAACAACTTTTTCGCGCACAAGCAAGATGTGTCAGGCAGGGCGTTACGTATCTGCAAAAAGCCAATTTTTGTTCTTCCACAAATCCGGGCGTTTCTGGCGGATTGCTTCGCGCAAATGTGCGCATAACTTGCAGGTAATATCCTTATTGACCGTTCTACCCTGTGGCAAGAACTCATGAGCACCACGCCCCTACAATCGAAGAAACTGCAGCACAAACTTCAACATTCGACCGAACTTGGCCGCGCTTTTTTCGGTCTGTCTGGTTCGTGCGGCAAGCTCCATTGGGATGATTGAGCTTTGGTTTCCACGTCATAACCATAAACCCACGATTCGTCACCAGTTATGACCCTCTGGAGCAAATTTGGGTCGTCGCGGACAGAGTCCAACATCTCATTAGCAATGTTCATGCGATGCTGTTTTTGGTCGCAATTGAGCAATTTTGGTACGAATTTCGCGGCGACCCGTCTCATGCCCAAATCATTGATAAAAATCGAATGGCACGAGCCAATCGATATGTTTAGGTCCTCAGCAACTTCTCTAACGGTGATTCGACGATTGGCCAATACCATTTTCTCCACTTCATTAATTTTTTCGTCTGTTGTTGAAGTGCTCGGGCGTCCGGCACGCTCTTCGTCGTTCACATCTTCTCGGCCTTCTGAGAACATTTTGTACCACCGATAAACGTTGCTTCGGTCCAAGGTAGCTTCTCCGTATGCCACAGTCAACATTCGGAATGCATCCGCGCACTTAATTTCGTTTTTCACACAAAATTTGATACAGGTTCTTTAATCCATTTTTTTGAATAGGTAAAAATCGAAGACGATCCAAAACACGTGCAAGCAAAGCAGCTGTCAACAATTAAGTGAACATTCAAAATGGCCGAGCTTGTCGGCATAAGTGAGAGACATGAGTACCAACATAACGCCACAAAAAATCGAAATTCGAATATACGTAACCCGCGAAAACCTCGTATATATACTTGTCTAATTTGGTGTGTCCTTCATAAAAAAAATTATATTCGTTATTCTGTAACGTTGGGTTTAACTTTATTTGTATGAGAATACGTATTTTTCCGGATATCAGCCTTCGTACTATTGTGTCAGCCTCGTATAACTATTGTTTATTTTTACACGGCTGGTCGCGGCTAGCATATCACGGCCGATGAAGCTGAGGCATTACATACTCGATACATGCCAGATGCTCAGGCACTCGGCAGCGTACATCAATCCTGCACTTCTTGGCTTTGGAAGATCTCGGAAATGCACGTTGCACCTGGATCATTGCCAGCCAGGCCTAGATGGACTAGTGTGGGACTCGGCGAACCCACTAAAACCGATGCTCTCACCAATCTACTCCCCTATCCCATCAGACTCGAACTGATGCATGGCAGTACTTCGGCAATAGATCGTACAAAAAAAAGCATATATATATATATATATATATATATATATATATACAGAAAAAAAAATATATATATACATATGGTGTTCAAAACGTATCGCGACTTTTGTGTTTTTTCAAAAATTATTCATTTATTCATGAATATCTATTTTGTCCCCTTCAAAATAATCCCCATGAGATATTATACACTTGTGCCAACGGTTTTTCCAATCTTCGAAGCACTTCAAAAAACCTTTTTTTTTTTTATCTTGTTCAGCTCCTCCTTCGATGCCGTCTTTATCTCGTCAAGCGTAGCGTAACGTCGTCCTTTCATGGGCCTCTTCAGTTTAGGGAACAAGAAAAAGTCACAGGGGGCCAGATCTGGGGAATACGGTGGCTGCGGCATCATTAGTGTGTTGTTTTTGGCCAAAAACTCGCGCACAAGCAACGATGTGTGAGCAGGGGCGTTATCGTGGTGCAAAAGCCAATTTTTGTTCTTCCACAAATCCGGGCGTTTCTGGCGGATTGCTTCGCGCAAATTGCGCATAACTTGCAGGTAATATTCCTTATTGACCGTTCTACCCTGTGGCAAGAACTCATGATGCACCACGCCCCTGCAATCGAAGAAAACTGTCAGCAAAACTTTCACATTCGACCGAACTTATCGCTTAGGTCCTCAGCAACTTCTCTAACGGTGATTCGACGATTGGCCAATACCATTTTCTCCACTTCATTAATTTTTTCGTCTGTTGTTGAAGTGCTCGGGCGTCCGGCACGCTCTTCGTCGTTCACATCTTCTCGGCCTTCTGAGAACATTTTGTACCACCGATAAACGTTGCTTCGGTCCAAGGTAGCTTCTCCGTATGCCACAGTCAACATTCGGAATGCATCCGCGCACTTAATTTCGTTTCTCACACAAAATTTGATACAGGTTCTTTAATCCATTTTTTTGAATAGGTAAAAATCGAAGACGATCCAAAACACGTGCAAGCAAAGCAGCTGTCAACAATTAAGTGAACATTCAAAATGGCCGAGCTTGTCGGCATAAGTGAGAGACATGAGTACCAACATAACGCCACAAAAAAAATCGAAATTCGAATATACGTAACCCGCGAAAATTCAAAAGTCGCGATAACGATTGAACACACCTCGTATATATATAGAAAACAAACATATATATATATATATATATATATATATATATATATATATATATAATAGGGCTACAAAAAAGTCTTTTCGGTTTTGGCGCTATAAAGAAAACACATATATAGGAGACACGGGAGGTCTTATTTATTGATTTATATATTCTCTGCCGGAAGATACAACATCTGCCCATCGATTTACAAGGCAAAATATTCTTCCAGTCCAGAACGCACGTGTTCGATAGAAGTGAATTTTTTACCATTTACATTTTTTTGCATCGATCTGAATAGGTGGTAATCAGATAGTGCTAAGTCGGCGGAATACGGTGGATGTTCCAAAAGTTCCCATTTAAGCTGGGAAATTTTCGAAAGGGTCTCCCTAGTCACGTGGGACCTTGCGTTGTCTTGGTGGAACAGGACACCCTTCCTTGAAATTAGTGCAGGGTACGACTGCTTTAATTTTTCGTGAACCTTTTCGAGTTGTTGACAGTACACGGCCGTATTTATCGTCTAGTTACGCGGTAAAAGTTCATAGTGCACTATTCCGCCCACATTTCAGCAAATACACAATAAAACCTTGTTTGCGTGTATGTCCTTTTTGGGCTGGGTGACGGAGGTGCCAGGTTCACTTGACCAGAACCTTTTCCTGACAGGAAAGTCGTATAAGACCCATTTATCATCGCAGGTCACAAAACGATCGAAAAAAGGCACATTTTGATGCCTGCTGAGCAAAAAAGTGCAGACGCGCATGCGCGTCATCTTGTTGAAGTCGCTGAGCTCGTGAGGTACCCATTTGCACGGCCTGGAAGTTATTCCGAGGCGTTTTAAAGTTGTGCTAACAGCTTGTTGGCTAATAGGAAGCTCCTCGGCAAGTTTCACAGTAGTTATAGTGGGATTGTCCTGGATTTTCATTCAAAAAACCTCCTCACTGACAACACTTGGCCTTCCTGATCTAGGCGTATCTTCGAGGTTAAATTTTCCCTTTCGGAACTTCTCAAACCACTGTTGGCACATTCTGTCTGTACAACAGACATCTCCAAACGATTTTAACTTTTTGTGAGCCTGCGTTGCACTCAGTCCATTTTTAAACTCATGGAGTAGAATCGCCCGAACTTGGCATTTTTCTACCTCCATTTTGCAGCACTTTTACGAACAAACGGCTAAACAGATTTTAAAATGGTTGAGACCAGCAGGTTCTCCGCTCTTTTTTACATGAAAACAATGTGAGCCAATGATCTATGCCTAGGCGCCGGGGCGGGCGCTGTGAAAGCCGCGCAAGCGCCAATCCGAAAAGACTTTTTGTAGACCCAATATTATATATAAATATATATATGACGGTACTTTTCTTTTGATCGGATATTGCTCGCTGTTCGGCTTTTGTTCTACGGCCCTCTTGTTGCCGATGGCGGAGTGAGAATCGGTCGCGGCGATGTGCGGGGAGGTCACCTACTCCATTCTTGATTCAAAATTTTTGGTTAGTCGAAATTCAAAGATAATGTAAAAAAACGACTTCCTCGCAATGTGGACCTTCGACATGACCTGCGCCAAATCGTGAAAGTGATCACAGCGCGCAGTGGCCCGTCCGCAGTGATCTATGTTTTTGCACGCTACATTAACGTGCCGGGCTGTCCATGCTGCCTCGCAGGAACTACAACATTCAGCGGCGGATAGGCTGAGGATTTTATGTCGGGTCGGTCACGAAGTGCCGAAGGTCACCTTCGCAGCCCAAACAGCGGATCGCTGCTTCTTTATTGCCACGAAGAAGACGACTTCGACGGCCGGTTGCCATAACCTGTGGTTGGACCTGTCGCTGTGGTCGTCTGGATAGGCAATCGGCAGGAAAGTAATATAGCAAGTAGCCAATAGGAAAGAAAACCACCAGGAATTGCACCACCCGGCCAGCTAGCTCGAAATGGCGTTAGACGACAAACCTCAAACGGTTTGTCGTCAGTATTAATAGTGAAAGTTGGTCTTAAACCTTCTTTGCGACTACTTTGGTCCCAGAAGCACAAAAGGTCGAACCATAACAAGCAATCCGGAGCCGAACGACAGCGATATTTCATTCATTTTTGCCAGCTCTACTTTTGTGCGAAAGGTCTTCCTCTCTCTCTCTCTCTCTCTCTCTATACAGTAAGAACTCTTTTTGATAAAAGATCTGTCGAATAGTCACTGGAAAGGTCCAGTCACGGTATATAGGTAGTGCGCCTGCCTGCAGTGCGACGAAAACAACGCGAGATACTAAATGGTGCCACCTTCCATGACGTTTACCTGCATTCAGAAATAAACACCACATCACCAGGTCGTCGCTAGGCCCGTTACACATGTATGCCAGCTGACCATGCTTTCAACCAATGATGAATGGTAGAAAGCATGATTCAAAGCAAGATACCAAATAGTTTTTGGTGACAGATCAACGCGACAAGCATAACATACATGCGAACAATGACTTAATTGTGTCGCAACCGACCGCCATTGCATGCATGAATATCTCATAATTGCTCGATCTAAAGCAAAGTAAAGTTTTCGGGCTGATCCTCAGCCAAGATGCACAACGTACGTTTAAGTTGAATCTACCGATGACATCTATCGATTGTGTGCGGTTTCGGAATCGAACGGGATCGATCCATGTTATCGAAGTCGCAGGCTATTTCCGCTAAAGGCGGAAATGACTCTAGTCTTGTGTTGTTACCCTTGTATAAGTACATGGATTTTGTTTGAATAGGTATTTGACTGCTACCTACAAAGGTGAATAAATGAAATTGATTGATTGGCTAAAGGCGGTTGTCCTGCCGGCTTGTTTTCTAATTGAAGTATGATTTTTACCTCATGCATCGCGAGCTTGCTTACGTACATACCCACATTTATGTTCGATGTGATAACTGTCGATGCACGACAGTAGCGTTCACTCTCCTCCCTTAACGCCTACCAGCAAAATGTTCTTAGTTTTTTCTTGCGTATATATATATATATATATATATATACGTACTCTTACTTTATGATCGCTACCTTGAATGCAGCGTTTCTCCCACACTCAGTCGGTAACAACGATTGCGTTACAAACTGGCCTTCTTACCGACCTCCCGTAATCTAAATTGAGATTTGTTTTGTTTTACGATAAACTTAAGTTCTGGCAAAAAAGCCCTTACAAATAGCAAGAACAATTTGTTGGGTCAAAGGTTTTCTCTCGCGCCAGTTGTCCGTTACAGCCTCAATTTGTACTTTATTTTTAATATTTCCAACTAATCTATTGCTTTTTGTTTTGCTAAATAATTTAATTGCGTCGTTGCTAGTGGTGCCTATAATCTCTAAAAATATTGCCTCAAGTCACAGATATAGTGTTCTATTAAGCGGAGTATTTACGTCGATTTTCCTATTTAGTATTTTCCGTCACCCATCCCTTCATTACCGCGTGACGAGACTGCGTCATAGGTATGAGGATGCCGTAGCACAGGATTTTTTTATAGTTCAGAGCAATCATAATTAACTTACCGCTTTATGTCGACGTTCTTTCTTGATTTCCTTGTTATACCTTGAACGGCGCCTGCTGATCTAGCAGTAATTTAGGACTAGCGGCAAAATACTCCTTCCAGCATGACACCGCCTCGCCTCCTGTGTAGGTGGCGCAGGTAGTTCATTGGCTAGCATTGGTAGTTAATTCAGTAATTGCGGACAATGCTAAATCATGTCATTATTATTAAGTCATTATCATAATTTCAGGATTTCTTTGGTCATACCACAAATCAGACTTTCTCTATATTTGCTGAAAGCTGCGTTGGATACCGATTGGTTAGCAGCTTTAAGTGAGGCCAAATATTGACGAGTTTTGGTTATACTATCTTTAAGCCCAAAAGGATTAAAAGTAATTCTGTGGTCTGCTACGCTTCGCAGGGCCTTAGTTCTACTTGCTACCGTCCGAGCAAAAGCTGCGGCCTTCGCGCAAATCTTCAATGAAGTCCGTCCTCGGGTTACTTCGGAAGCTGGGGGCACACATTCGGTGGTGTCTAAGCGCAAGGACAGCGGGCTAAAAGTTTAAAATGCAATCTGATTTACCTAACCCGAGATTCGCCAAGTAAATAGAAGCCATATTTTTCAATTATAAGGTCTAACGTCAAAAAAGTATCATGGGGCATATTGTCCCGCTAGATTTCAGCCAAAAGCACACCATTTTGACATGTGAAATAATAGGAAATAAGAATGAGTTGCACTATAGAGAATATTATCCCAACGTATGGCATTTTTCCTTCGATTATTCCTAAAGTGTGGTTGTTGAAAGGTGGTTAGAACACCTTTCAACAAGTAAAAGTATTTATTTTGTTGAATCCACCTTTGGTAGTATGTGGTGATTATTTGTGTCTAAGATAAATAAAATATCTAATTCAAATACATAAAACAATTTGTCATGTAGGTAAAAAATATATAAATCCATAGGTATATATATATATATATATATATATATATATATATAATGCACGGATATGCATTGGACACGCTGTATAGGCAGAGTTCATAATTATGATGCCATTACAAGTGCCGTTTTTGGTAAAACGGGCCCTCAGATCACCTTGTTAAACTCATACTAATGGGGCTAAGCGTCAGTTGAAATACGATAGTCTTTATGAAATTTCGCAGAGGAAACTATTGGATAGCAAAAGGCGACGCGCTTCAGGCGAAAGGGAGATTCGTGCGATTCGTTAAAAGTTTCGCATACCTTGGGCTTTATATATATATATATATATATATACACTATGTTATTTTCAGACTTTTTCTATATCCTATGCAACGAGCGACCGTTACTACGTTCCTGCTACCGTGTGTTTAGAATGATTAGTTTCCTTAAAACACGAAGAAGAACGTAAACAGAGAAATATTCTAGTCGAAGAACGCAGGCACCGCGCAGCTCTCTCATGGACGGCATATACTCTTAGAGAAGGCTACCTAATGGAATATCGATAGCATAGTTAACCCCGATCTTCAATGAGTAAAAATAAAATGATAAATCCTCCTCTTTACTGTTCACAGCGCGAACGAGTTTAGGCTGGACTAGATGTGCACGCAGTACACTACCAGGAAGGCAGGTCTCTTTGACCAAGACAATGTAACTTTATGTGAGCCGCCCCTAGGCTACGTAAAAGTAGCCTACGATCTGAAAAACACATTTCCATTCCTGGATTCTAGAGAGCTAGGCAAATCAGGCATATCCACATATATTCAACCCATAACGCACAATCAGAAGAAAACGAGTAGAAACAACGAACCTAAATAAATGTATTTTCAATTAGTTTGTGACACTTGTCATCTATCGCCACGCATACTGGAGCATGAACTACACACATGTGGGATATGGGAAAAGCCGCAGAGCTCAAGCTTACTAAATCACGGCTGGCCCAAGTGGAGTATGAGCACCAATTCTAAAACTAGAGTTAAACGACTCGAACTCTGAATGCTCTTAACAGCTCTGAATGCAAAACTACGAGATGTCCGAAGAGTTCCCAGACGGCTTCGATGTAATGCCAAAGTAATACCGAGCCTGGGGGGTGGGGAGGAATCCGGGTTTAGTGGGTTTGCGAGTCTCACACTAGTCACGCAGGCTGCTAGTGGCGCATGTGCATCATGCATTCCCGAAACCTCCCAGAAAAAAAAAGGAATGCAGCAGGCAATTTGCACGTTCGAATTCGCATGGATAACAGGGTATACGGGCGCGACTTTAAAGGAGGTCACGGCTGCTCCTGGTAGCAGGCCCTATGCGAGCACCAAAGCGGCAGGCGGCTAGCGTAGAAGAGCGTAGCGACGGAAATAGTGAGTGCAGTATCGGGACGTCTTCTGGCTAGATTTTTAGAGGTAAGGATCACTGCTGTATCTGTGTGCTACAGCGTGGCCTCTACCTCGTTGGGCCAGTGATTCGATTTGGACACAGGGCTCTAGATGACCACGCCCAGATGAATCAGAACTACGACGATGCTCTACGATGCTAAGATACTCAGTAATTTGTATATTCGACTACGTCGTCTAGAGGGCATACGTGACAAGGAACAATATAGCGGCATGATCCAAGAGGTGTGTTCTAAGCAAGCAAAAAGCTTTGAGAGCGGCGGTACTGAAGGCATGGGGGATTGAAAAAGCGGAATGGCTGGATAGGGAATCAGGAAGCCGTCCGGTATAGGCGGCGTTTACTAATCCAGGAGACATAGGAGAGCACAACGTTATTCCGACAAAAAATCCTAAAATTGTCCCGTTTCCAATCAGTATTCACGAGGAACGAGAATTTAATGTTGGTTTATGTTTTGCTGTGCGTTGCAGAAAGCAGGATGCAAACGTTGCGCAGGGCAACGTGAACTTCGTAAATTCGGCATCACCATGCTGACGGTGTGGGAATGCTGCTAATTCTGAATGTGCTGAAGAAAAGGTGTGATGGCTGAGTTCTTCTCAAAACCGTTGCGCACGGACTAACCTGACTGAACTGGAAGGTTGGATTGTGCCATAATGTCAGCCGGCCGTTAAATGAAGGACGAGATTTTCAATTCTTGCTCTCGATTCAATACTATCAGGTCATCATGTAACACGGTGCTGGCTGACTGGCTGGCGAGATTCGCTACTGCGCGCGTCAGGATTTGATGTCTATTGGAGTGTAAATACTCGTCTAACGAAACAACCTGTTCACAGCGAGGGTTACGCCTTTACACGCACGCATATCCATAGAGTATGATCTATTCGAACGTTTTTTTTTACGGTAGCCGACGTGGTAGCACTTAATGTGACTACTACCACGTTTATGAGTTCGTCTCTGTGTAGGAAGATCCTACCTTGCAGAAGCGCGTCACTTTGCTGAGCACAAAACGAGCAATGTGAGGCTTGCAGGTCCTCACCCTACGAAGTCACCGATCAGAAAATCCTCAGGCACACACACACACAGCAGCGGCACACTTTATCCTGCGAGGTTGGCGCTACCAAAGAACGAAGGTCGGTAATCGAAAGCACGCAAAGTGGGTGCCACAACAGCTTTGTTATGATTGTTGCTGTCGTTGTTGTGCTTGTTGTTGTTATTGCAGTTAGTATTATGGTTGTTGTTGTTGTGGTTGTTGTTGTTGTTGTTGTTGTTGTTGTTTTCGGAACACATGATCATCACCGCCATCACCACCACCACCACCACCATCATCATCATCATTTCTTTCCGAAGTACTGCGTAGCGACTCAATCAATGTGAAGATGTCTGACGAGCTTTGTCGCTCCATCGTCCGTTATCGCCTTCCCATGCACACACAAGCACGCCGGTGTCGTCACCTGTAATACGTAGCACGTCCTCACCTACTTCACAACAGCATGTATGTGCGACTACGCCATGTTTCCTTCGAAGCACAGCACCGCTTTCGGCTTTCGACACTCACAGTGTCTCAAAACGTATCCAGCGTATTTGTCTTCATTTGCTTGCCGCTCGCTGTGGCGTTTCGATGCTGCTGCGTTTCCGTTCGACGTCAGGGTGGCGCGTTTTCCTGAAGAGATTTCTCAACGACAGCTTGATCCGAGTATTACTACTGGTCTGCTTCTAACAGTGGCAGCATGCTACCACTGCCATATCACAGGTGTTGGGACAACGATTTTGGAACAAACACTATTTTCTTCTCCCTCTCTCTCTCTCTCTCTCTCTCTTGGTCTCCTCCTTGCTGTATGATTCGTATTGTTTCCCAGATATGTTTCCTCGTCCTCTCTCTCTCTCTCTGGTTCTCTCGGAAGTTATCTTTCTCGTTAACTCTCGATTTTTCGTTAACTCCCGATTTCTCGTTCCATCACTACCTTGCAGTCATGCTCGGCTTTTCTGCTGCCCGATTCTTCAACGATCGCAATACAGTACAAGTGCGCGGCGGGGACGACACGAGATGGCTTCGTCAATACTTTTCGCCGTCAACGATCCATGCTGTCAGTCTAAGCGGGCAAACGGCCGTTTAGTCGATCGGTCGATGCTGAACGGATTTCAACGGTTGCAAACGAGCCATCGCAGCAAACGCGCAGTGGCCTGCTTACGACAAGGACAACGCTCCATAGTGCTGCTGCTGCTGGTGGTGGTGGTGGCGGCGGCGGCCACGGCCACGGCAGTAGGCTGTCACAACGGCCAGTCAACGTAACGTAACGGCCCTTCCACGACCGTTCAGGCCCGTATCGGCCTGAACGGTCTATTGGTCTGCTGGAGTATGAGCGGCTGTTGTTGCTGCGGCTGCCGTCTCAGACGCCGCCACCGCCGCCGCATCGGAGAAGAACCTACACTGCACGCTAGCTAACGGTTAAACGGCTCTACTACCAGGACAACGGCTACCACCATCGCTACAATCACCATCATTATCATCATTACTACGACAACGACGACAACAACGACAGCAGCCACAACAACAACAACGACAGCAGCCACAACAACAACAGCAGCAGCAACAACAACAACGACAACAACAACAACGGCAACAACAACAACAACAACAACAACAATGGCTACCAACCACCATTACAACAGTGCCGGCCCCGACCAATCGCCATCCGACTAGGTCCGGATACGACTTCGGCTGGGAGAACATAAGGAACTCACTCAGGCAGGTATCGCGCAGCCGCCGCTCGCGTCGGCCGACGCGCTGGTTGCTGGGTCGCGTGGAGCAAGCGCCCACGCGGATGGACAGTCCAGCTGCTCGTTCGGTCAGTTGTTGCTGCCGCTGCTGCTGACGCTCGATCTTGTTTCTGACTGACATCTATCTATCTATCTATCTATCTATACACACCCATGCTGCTGTTGTCCACCTCCTCGCGGTGATGGTGGTGGCTGTATGAGAAATGAAAGGACTGGTAGTAATAGTAATATTATTGTTGCTGTTGTTGTTGTTGTTGTTGTTGTTGTGTCGTTGACTTTATTGTTGTTATCGAGCTTGTTGCTGTCGTTGCTGCTGTTGTTAATGCTGCAATTGTTGTTGTCGTTGCTGTTGTTGCTGTTGCTGTTGTTGTTGTTGCTGTTGTTGTTAATGCTACAATTGTTGTTGGTGTTGTTGTTGTTGCTGCTCTTGTTATCGCTGATTTTGCTGTTGTTATCGCTGGTATTGTTGTTGCTGCTGCTGCTGTTGCTGCTGCAATATCTATCTGTATCCGCTGATAGTGAACGTTTGCGCAGCGGTTGTTCGTGAGCTTTGTTTAAGGTTGAATTCGGCATCGATGTGTGCTCGACATACGACTGATGGCTTCGTGACGAACCAACCGGCCGATATTTTCCTAAACGACAAGGAAAACGGCGCAAGGGACGACCACGACGACGACAACAATATTGTTGATGGTGGCGACGACAACAACAACAACAACAACAGCAACACTGTTCATAATAGCAAAGACAAGAGCATTAAGAACAACAGCAATAAACCAGTCAATAGCAACAAAAAGAACGACAACAACAACAAGCATAACAGCAACAACGACATCGTCAATATTAATAATTACAACAACACTGTCAAGAATAACAACAGCGACAACACTGTCAGAAAACAACAACAACAACTACAAAAACAGCAACAACAACAACAACAACAACAACAACAGCAACAACAATCATAACAACAACATCCATGACGACAACACCGTCAACTATAACAAAGGCAGCGTCATAACGTACACATACATAGCGGCAATCGCAGAGCAGCGAAGCTGTCCATGACGGCGATCATGTCGATGAAACAAACAGACATACGGACATACAGACAGACAATTATCATGCCAGGGCAACATGCCATGACAATGACAGTCCTTCAGTCACACGTCCAACGGTAGAACAACAGTTACTGCAGGCCCTTACTGAACAAGACGTTCAGTAAGGGCTGCAGCAGCCGACAGCCGCAAATACAAATGCTGCAGGTCGAGCAAGCAGACAAAAAAAAAAGCACGCATGAACATTTGCGCATGATTATGTATGTGGTTGTTGTGGAGGACGAAAATACTTGACCATGTCAAGCAACTGCCAGCATAAACAGAGCTAAATTACAACTGTAAGAAACAACCACAAAGGGAGTAACAAACGCTGGAAACAACAATAACGCACAACAACAACAACAACCCTTTTACAATACTATCGAAATGTTTTGCCTGACCCTTGACTTTAGCAATCATATAACTCAAATCCTAGACACTTTACGCATATCTGTCATTTCATTTCCCAGAGTCTTATTCTAACTACCTCTGGACGATGTGTGCTGTCTGCAATGCTCTCCGGTTTAGAAGCCTTAATTAGCTAAATTCTTGACCTTGTTGTTTGGCTTACAATGACTAAAGTTTCTAAAGAGCTTCAGTCACAGGCGATCCCAAAGGCTGACCACTGATAGTCTACTTAGTCTATATAGCTTTATTACAGTTTATTTTAATTTTGCATTTTTTTTACTACAAAACTGTGGCGCCATACAACAACATTGTAATTGCCAGCTTCTTACATACTTGTTTACTCGTTTTTTTTTAAAAACCTTTAGAGTAAAAGGTTTATTACTCCAACGCCAGAGGCGATGTCTGAGCGCATAAATCAGTGGCTGGCTTGGCGCATAGCTAAATGTAGTACAGCCACAATCTGATCGCAAAGTGATTTAAGCATTGTGCCACACACCCAGTCATGTAACAGTACTTACTTTGAATTGCGCTGTGTATTGTCATGTATGCGTTTCATGCGGCAGTGGTCGACCTAATACCGCTTGCCCATTTTTCATTAATTTTCAATTCCAAATAAACTACTGTCTTATTGTATTTGATTATAGATATATATATATATATATATATATATATATATATATTGTGATTTATTTTTTTCTAAAACTTAAACATCCGGGTATTATGGGTGAAACATAACATCTACAAGTTGCTTTTCTCGGATTTTGTTATTGCGCCTTTTTAACGGAATTGTTTGCCATTGTTGTGACTAGAGGTTTGTTGAAATTAGCTTCTGACTTTTAAAAGAGCGCCAAATCTCTACGGCGTTAAGTCGCACGAATTTTTTTTTTAGAATTTATTTAAGTCCATTAGCTGTAGATATCATTTTTGACGCCGACATACTCGGCTACAACGGAAAGAGAAGTCCGTTGCCCGTAGGCAATGAACCAATTATCGACGCGGCGTTTCCGCGTTGTATTTCAACTGATATTCTTTGTAGCAAGAACTGCCATGCCCTTCTATCGCCAGGTTGACGCGGCGACTCTGGATCCCAGCTCCGTTAGAAAGCTCTTTGTGATTTTTCCCATTGGGCCTAATGTCTCGAAGGCGATTGGTTGAACGATGAAGTTTTGCTCCAGTTCACGATACTTTGCCAACTTGCGATCTTCAGCGAGGCGAGCGGCTGCTCCGACCTCTCGGCTGGTATGGCGAGCATACGAAGCGGCCAACGTGCAAGACACGGTGACGTCATACACGAGGCAGCGACCTTCATTCCATGGAACTAGAGTCAGGCCGTCCGGGCGCAGTTGGCTGTTGGCTGACAGACCGACCGGCTCTTTGACTGCAGGTATGTGGGCTGATTGCATTGCCCGGTGTATTACGTCGATCAGCGCTGAATGCCTTGAAAACCTACCGGCGCTCCTTTTGCAAGCCAGAGCATGCTCACCCGTAGAAGACACCGGTAGGTCACATCTAGCACAGTTATGTGCGAAGCAGACTGATTCCCCCAAACGCAGGCCGGAGACGATGCGGAGTGTGGTATTGTCCAGCATCGTCCCCAGCTGCGGTGAGGGAATGGCCTGAAGCCATTTTCCGCTCATCGGATCAATCACGGCTCTAAGCCGCGCCTGCTCTTTAACGTTGTTCGCCTGGACCATTAACCGCTCTTGGATCGACTTCACTACTTGCAAGTCCAGGGCCGATTGTGAAATGCGCTCCGGCAGTGGACCCCACTTTTCTGCATAGAAGCGGCAGGCTTGTTCCGATTGGGCGATGAAACTTGTGTAGGCATCCGGCGGTGCGATCCCTGACACCAAAGTCTCGGTGTCCTTTAGAGACCCGAGGTAGGCAGAAATGGCAATCTGCGAAGCCATGCGAATCCCCATTCCTCCTGCGGACGTTGGGAGCGAAGCTTGTAACCACGAGGTTTGCCTAAGCTGAACGTTTAGTATACCCTGAAGGGTACTTCGCAAGGTTTCGTCAAACGATTGAAGCAGGTCCGGTTCGGCATACGCTCGTGAGCACCGCAAGAGGTACATCAGCCTCGGAGTTGACAAACTTACGCGAAGCAGGAAAAGGGCTGGATGAGCGTCCAAGAGTCGCAGTCGAGAGCACCAGCGAACAAGGTCATAGCCTTTTTTAGTTAAAGTTACGCCAATAGAGTCGTCGAGAATTGGCGCCCCTAGAAGCTCGAGTTCGTGGTCAGCAATCAACCTGGCAGCTGGTAGAAGATTGCGCACCATTTGAAGCATGGAGCCGAGACGAGGGGCTCTTTGAAAGGGAAAGAAAATTTCGCATTTAGCGTCGTTCAACTTGAGTCCTGAAACCGCCTCGAACTCTATTACCTGGGCAATGTCTCTCTGCACCGCCGAGGCATCACCAGCAAGAGTTCCGTCGTCCAGAAACCAAGGCCGAAGTTCGGAAGAAAGGCGTACTTGAAGTTCATGAATAGCAATGCAAAATAAAGCGGGGCCACAGGGGTCGCCCTGTTGAACACCGGAGCATGACTCGATGAATTCTCCCTGCCAAATTAGCTTGCTCGGAAGCCTGTACATCTGGTATACAAGCGGGTAAAGTCGAGGAAGGTGAGTGCGCACAGCTTTAAGCAGGTGGTCCCGCCTGAGCATGTTAAAGGCGTTTTTGAAGTCCAGCTTGACGAGCACCTTGTTTGGAGCACTCCTGTTGTGGTCAACGAATGCCCGAGTTGCATGGACGGCCGCTTCCGCACCCCCCCGTATCCCGCAGCCGAGCTGATGAGGAGAGACCATCGCGACGATGTCTGGCATGCTCTTCCTGATTATGACTTTTCCGACTAAGCGGCGCAAAGTCAGACCGACGGCAATGGGTCTAATGCCACCATCTTTCTTGCGCAAGGCAATAAGTGAGGCGCCGTAGAAAACAGGTAGCGCGAAATCAGGCAACTTGCCATTAATAGCAAGATTGACAAAGCGTACGAGGCTTAGAAGAAGTCGGTTTTCCTCGCCGTCTCTGCCAATAAGGTCCTTTAAGTGACGCGGTCGAAGGCCATCAGGGCCGCCGCCTGAGCTGTTAGGAAAGCTCCGGATGGCGTTGAAGACATCCGACGCAGACACGGTGATCTCATGGGCCTCTCCGGCAGATGGGGGAGGCGGGGAAAAGGATAAGTCAGGTGGACTTGGCGGATGTTTGTCCAGGAGGGCCAGCCTTGTTTCGGCAGAGAGCGGCGCTACTGAGTCGGTTGATAAAAGTACCCTTGCTGCGGAGGAAACATCGCCGAGAGCAAGTTTTCCCTGCACAACTCGAACCATCCCAGAGTTGTTGTGCGACGAACATTCTTGCCGACTAAGTAATGTTGAAGCATATGGGTTAGTTTCGGAACCATTTCCCGCCCGGAATCGGTTAAGATTCTCGCGTAGTACCGATGTGAGGGTGCGGCCGCGTTCCTTCTGGGATGGTATGCAAAATACTGCAGTTGGGAATTGCAGTAGTCTTTTATAAGAATCTCTGCTTGCCGTTGAGCAGACCTCATTGATCAGAGTTGCAAGCTCCAGAGACAAGTTGTCGCGAATACCCCGGGGTACACAGGAAATCATCTTAGATGCGCTCTTGATTTTAGACGTCATGAGGATAACGTCATGCAGTGACGCCTGAGCCGGTGTGCTTGCAGTCGAACTTGCATGGGTTACGTCTCTTGTAAGAAGATTCGGACCGTTGCTTGCGCGACCGCTGACAGTGGGAACGGCCCATCTGCGGATGTCTTGTTGTGACGTCATTGTGAGGCCGAAGGAGACTCCAGTGCGGTGTCGCCCGCGACAACAGGGGAGGTCGCTGTCAACACGGGATCAGTTTCGGGTGCGCGCAAGCCAGTCAAACTTGAAGCGACAGCAGACAGCAGAGCGTCTTTAAGCTGATCGCGCAGGCCAGCGGTGAGGTTGTTTGGGGATCCGATAGCGGGCCCAACGGAAGTGACTTGTGTAGGCGCGCCAGGGAGAATGCACGAGAATGCCTTCTCGATAGCGCTACTGATGTGTGTTACAATGGTTTCGATAATGGTCGGTATGATCTTTTCAGTAATCGCGAGCATTATCCTGTCAAGACAGTCACCTTGCGGTGGAACGATAGCATTCAATACGAGCTCCTTAACATCCCCTCCTGTTTTTTGGAGCTGCTCTACAGGTCGTGAAGGAGCCTTAGCCCCGTTTTGGACAACTGCAGAGAAAGACCGTTTGGGTAGCGAGGCCGATGGCTGGACCTTAATACCGTTTTCGGACAACCGCAGAAAAAGACCGTTTAGAAAAAGATGCCGACGGCTGTATGTCGTTCACGGGTGAGCAGATTTTTACCGTGGGAGCGGAGGCGTTTTGTTGAATGCGTAGTGGAGCTGACTTCCTAAGCTGTTCCATCCGGTGGAGGCGATGAGGGCACGATCCCCAAGTAGACTCATGAGCCCCCTTACAGAGACAGCACTTTGGGGGTTGAGTACAGTCTTTGCGGAGGTGATTTGTAAAGCCGCAACGGCGGCAACATGGGGACGTCCACGGGCATTTCGGCCTGAGGTGGTCTAGGCTGAAGCACCTGTAGCAATGATGGGGCTCCCTGTTGAGCACCACGCCGTGGGTTTTCAATCCGAGACGAACCTCGGCAGGAAATTCAATGCCCGTAAAGGTAAGAACAATGCTGTCCGTCGGCATTACAATGCCAGTCCTTGCGCTTTTCGACCGCACCCGCATGGCCTCGGTCACCCCCAGAGACTGCAGCTCGTTGACAATTAAATCCTCACTGAGTGACGGATGAACGCCACAAATTTTGCCCTTAACAGTAGATCTTTGGCCACTCGTTCGTGATTGAACAGGGATACCTGCGAGGTGAGTTAGACTTAGCAAAGTAGCCCTGTCTACCATATCGGAAGCCACGATAATGAGTTCACCGCTGCGAGCAAAGCAGGGCTCATCGATTTCCCCTTTAATGTGCTGGGCTATATCAATGCACACCTTTGTAAAAATTTTCTCGAGTAGCTCGTCGTCGGCTGAGAAGAGAACTGCTTCAGTGCGCTCTTTAGTTACAATATTAGGAGCAGTCGTCTTTGGAGCCGGTTTACCGCCAGCACCGACCTCAGTCCAACCCTCATTATCGCCATCAATCAGAGCACCATCATCATCATCATCATCTTCCTGCCACATGAATATCCTCAAGTGAAACGGATTCTCCCCC
>QVRM01001783.1:0-69843 GCA_003439945.1 Dermanyssus gallinae | reverse complement strand
TCAACTCGAGACTAGACGCTGAATCCTGGCACAGATTAATGACTTTGCCGACACTCATGTTGCATATTCCAGAACTAAAAAGCAACGACATCACATTGTGCCAAGTAATTAAGAAAGAACATAACAGATTCCCAATGGAAGACGTTGGATAATCTTTCTGATAGACCGCACCACAGCCTCACACAGTCGCGCAAGGAGCACCTCACCGACCGCCAGATTGTCACAAGGGCAGAACGCAAGTTAGCTGAGGGAGACATACGCTCCGCCGCACGCACTCTACTTTCGACAGAGTCTTTCGCATTGCCAAACGACCCGCACGACTCAGGAACTTAGAAGCAAGCATCCCTCTCCTCCGGCTCACGTCAGGGACCGCTTGATCAACTTTGAGCAACCTCCCACGGATGAGCCTTTCATAGTTCCGGCACAGCTCGTAGTTAATGCGGTTCGCTCCTTCTCACTAGCATCTGGCCCTGGACTGGATGGATTACGTCCTCGACATCTGAAAGATATGTTGGACAGCACAATACCTTCTTCCGAAAGACTGCTAGCTTAACTGCGCTGTCTGACTAACTTGACTCTAAGTGGCAGGCTGCCAAGTTTTTGCCACCCAATCTTCTATGGGGCAGATCTGACAGCCCTGAAAAAAAAGACGGTTCCATTAGACCGATAGCGTGCGGCCTTACTTTACGTAGGCTGGTTGCCAAAGTAGCGATTGCCATCAATACGACGGCAATTGTGAAGGCGGTGGCACCTCATCAGGTTGGCGGTTTCAGTTAAAGGCGGAGCTGAAGCTGCAGCACACGCAACTCGGGCTTTCACGGAGGCAGAGAGAACCCCCAGGAGTCCTGGTAAAACTAGATTTCCGAAACGCCTTCAACATCATCCGACGCGATGTTATCCTTAATGAAGTTAAAGCGAAAGTTCCACAAATGTTTCGCTTAGCGTGGCAGAGCTACGGCACGCCATCACTGCTGTCCTGGGGAGAGAGTGAGCATCTTCTCTCAGCCAACGGAGTACAACAGGGAGATCCGATTGGGCCCCCTTTATTTAGTTTAGGAATCTCAGGATTAGTGTCCCGCATGAAAAGTTCACTAAATGTGTGGTAGCTAGACGATGGTATACTAGGCGGCCCGGCGAACGTAGTGGCCTCCGACATAGTGCTACCGTTTGCTGAGGAGGAAGGCTTAACTCTTAACGCCTCAAAATGCGAGGTCATAGCTGTAGGTGGAACCTCCCACCAGCAGGATGAGGCATGCAAACTCATTGCAGACGCCCTGCCTGGTACAAAGATAATTGAGTTGCCTGACCTAGAAGTCCTGGGAGCGCCCATTGGATCTCGGAAGATCTCGAAAACTATCCTGGATAAGCGGGACGCCCTCCGGTGTATCAAAACTCGGCTATTGGCGATGCACGCACAGGCTACATTATGCCTATGGAGATACAGCCTAGGATCACCTAGGCTAACTACATTCTACGCACGTCCCCCACAGGCCACCACTGTGATAATTTGCAAGCATTTGGCAATGTGGCAAAGGAGATACTGAGTGAAGTTCTAAACGTGGGCCTTACCGACAGATCCTGGCAAAGGGCCACACTTCCTCTCAGCGAAGGAGGATTGGGACTAAGGTGCGTGGCAGAGCTTGCTTCGTTGTGCTACGCGGGCTCTATCATAGAGTTCTCGGGGCTTGCGGAGACGTTGCTAGAACCGGATGTTCATTCTGTGCTGCGCGGAAGGAGGGACGAAGCTGAGCTGGCAGCTAGACAAGCGATAGGCCCCTGGCCCCTGGGAGCAACACCTTACACAGCACATGCTTGACAGCTACAAGTGTCAAACGACCGCACGATCTTAGATGACATCCAATACCTGACAGAGAGAGCGGTATTCATAGCTGCCCGTGACACTTTCAGCAGTGGCTTCCTAAGAGCACTTCCTTCATCACAGCTGGGCACCATGCTGGACAATACCTCCTTCCGCATGGTGGCCGCTCTGAGAATAGGCGCTCCCATATGTGAGCCATACGAGTGTAAGGCGTGTGGAAAAACAGTGGATGAGGACGTACTGCACCCTTTGAGCTGCACTAAAAGCCCTGGTAAGGCTCCCAGACACGCGGAAATCAACGCGATCCTAAAGAAGGCTCTTCGTAGAGCCGGCATACCAAGCACCCTGGAGCCCAGGTTGGGCCTCGAAGACGACAAAAGACCAGACGGCGTCACCATCCCGCCATGGTCCAACGGCAAATGCCTGGTATGGGATGCCATGGTATCATGTACAGTGGATCCGTCATACCTGATGCACAGCGCCATCAGGTCAGGGTGGGTTGCTGAACATGCCGAGATCGCAAAGAAACGCAAATACTCTGATTTGGGGAAGAGATATCACTTCGTACCCGTCGCCATGAAAACGATGGGCCCGATCAGCAAGAGCACAAGTATTCTCCTCAAAGACCTAGGTGTCAAAATTAGTGCTAACACGGGTGACCAGCGCGAGGGCGAGTTTCTGCGTCAGCAACTCTCGCTCGCAGTGTGTAGGGGAAACGCCGCCGCTATCATCGGCTCTATGGATTGAGAAGGGGGGGGTGAGCCTACGCGGGTACACCGTTTGGGTCCCACAATTGTAGGGAAATACTAAAAAATTGGATAAATAATAAAAAAAAAAATAATAATAATAGTAATTATTATATTATTATTATTATTATTATTATTATTATTATATTATTATTATTATTATTATTATTATAGTATTATTATTTTAAATGTCATTATACATGCATTCATTGTAATTAATCATTAACGATGGGAACATGACAATTGGGTCTCTGCGAACGTGTGCACATTTACGAAGGGTCCAATGTAGGAACCAACCATCTCTCGAGGGTTCCCCGGACCGAGGCCGCGTTGCCCCGTTGCATATCCAGCGACAGGCGCTGTCTGAGAAAATCGCCCGCTCGACTATCACCGCTGGCTAGACCTAATCGCTTCCCGACGTTCTGTAGCAAACCGCGAGTGGACGGGCTTGATCTGCCAAGTGTCTCGAAGGCAAGTGGGTAGAACCCGTACGGGTGCCCGATGTTCTGGTATTTTCTCACCTTGCCTACCTCGGCGAGAGCTGATGCATATCCGGCCCGGGCCGCGCCAGCACTAACCATTGAAGGGGCTAATGAGTCAGTAATTCTCGCGTCCCAAACCAGCATGCAACCGCTCTCAAACGGAGTTAAGGTCAGACCGTCGGGTCTCTTCCCGCTTTTCCTGTCCGGTCCGACGGGTTCCAGGACATACGGTAGGCCACTAGAGCGTATAGCTCTGCTGAAGGTTTCGTTCAGGGCTTGGTGTCTGGCTCGCCCACCTGCGCTGACGATACAGGATAGCCCGTGGCGTCCATCCGGCTGGACGGCGTCACCACAGACTCAAATATGAGCGTGCACAAGGTCCGTCCCCAAACGAAGTCCCTACGCGATTCTCGACTTATCATCTAGGAGCGTCCCGATCCGAGCACAGAGTATGGCGTGAAGCCATGCGCCCGCCCCTTTGGAGGAGACGGCGCGCAGCCTGACCCTATCAGCGTTCACGCGATGAGATTTTCAACTCTTTGCTCGTGTAAGGCTGCCACCAATCTCTCTGGCGTCCAACTTTGGCGGGCTCGTGGCCGCACAGGGCAACTGCTCTGCGGCGACTTGTTTCTAAGCGATCTTCTAGGTGCTTAAGAGTGACTGAATCGAGAAGTGATTTAGCCTATTGTAAAGACCTATGGAGGGAAGCTACCAGAGCTATCTCCGATAGGACAATAGCATCTGGCAACCCTAGACCGCCCCAAAGAACGGGGAGTAGAGCTTCTGCCGATAGACTGAGGTTCAAAAGAGCCTCAACTGTAGTAAGCACGCTGTCGTTTAGTCGCTCAAGGAGTACCGGAGCAAGCGAGTAGTCCGCACCCTGAAACAGGCGATTGAGACATAGGGCCGAAAATGAAGATCTCAGAAGAAAAAGGCCCCGGTGAGATCCTACCAAAAGAATGCGTGACATCGCATGCTCTAGTTTTCCGTAGCGCATCTTGACGAGTATCATCATCATCATCAAGTTTTTATTTTACCATAAATTGGTAGATTAGGAATACAACGATTTAGAACAGTACATATTTCACTCGCGAGGGTAACGGACTCCCCTTCAATTTCATTACATTCGAGTATGTGGTAGCGCCCAATGTCACATTCTCCACAAAAACTACACACACAATCTTCAATACTGAAACAGTTAGGTTTCATACAAAGATAATTGTAGTATCCATGCCACGTGGTTCGACAAATGGTTGTACGATTACTTTGTGGCGTTCCTTTCTACCTCTGGGAGGCGAAAGCTGGTCCTTCGGTATAATTATTCATAACGAATTGCATGTTCTTAGTCTCTCGAAAATCTCTGTAGATGTCTAACACTTGTGGACTGGCCGGTAGCTTGTTCAGTACCAACTCTTCTGTTAATGTTTGTTCTCTACACAGCTCGATTGCGAGTGTTGCTGACGCGTTCTTTGATAAGCCCAATATTCGTTTTATATACTAAGCCTTTATTTTATCTAGACTTTTCATATCGCTGAGAGTCAAGTGTGTTGCGACTACGGGCAAGCAGTAACTAACTATTGGTAGTATTTTCATACGAAAAACATTCATGCCGGTTTTCAAGTCTACGTCACGGAGGTCACCAAGCAGAATGATTGCAGCTGTGGCTTTGGCCCGCATCTCCTCAATATGTCGATTGAAAGAGAGTTTTGGGGTTATGGTAACTCCAAAATAAGTAAAGTGGCTGACAAGTTCAAGAGATTGTCCGTTAATTTTAACATGGCTCTAGTTTTTCTATCCACTTTTTAAGGGCTGCCGGAACTCCCTCTGGAAATAGGGGAACGCCTAGTAACTCTAGATCCGTGCCAATAGTCCTGCACCCTGGGAGAACCTCCAGCACTTCAGAGTCAGTAGCACCTCCTACGACATGAGCCTCGCACTTTGTTGGATTTAAGGCCAGGCCACTCCGCTCCGCGAACTCGATGACTCTGTGGATGTCCCTCAGAACTGCATCAGGTGCCCCGCCCAATACACCGTCGTCTAAGTACCATGTGTTTACACGCGCACCCCAGTTTGCGACATTATGGTATCATATGGCAGAAGAAGGCAAGATGGCTCCTTATAAGCTGGTTCCATTTGGTGGAATATACTCGGTGCCCAAGCCTTGACCGCATTTAACAGGTGGTCCCTCCAAACAGGCATTCTTAAAGTCGAGCTTGACCATAACGGTGGCTTCGGAGCGAGACTCCAAGAAGGACCGAGTTGAATGCACCGCGGCCTCGCATCCTCCCGGTGTCGCAAACCCGAGCTGATGACAACCAAGGGCACCTGAGACATCCGCCTTGTTTTCAAAGATGCAGATCTTTGCCGCCAGCCTCCGGATTACGGATGAGCATGCGATAGGCCTCACACCACCTTCCTTCTTCTTGAGGGCAAAGAGACGGGCGCCGAAGATAAGGGGTCTGATGAAATCCAGGCCACTGCTGAACTACGGCAAAACGTTTGTATGGCAGACCGGACGTTTTCGATGTAGTTGATGGCAGGGGCACGTGGGGACGGCTAGGCCATGTTAGGAATGAGGGCGCGGGAGAGTGCGTATCCAGCCGCAC
This sequence comes from Dermanyssus gallinae, assembly GCA_003439945.1. NCBI lineage: Eukaryota > Metazoa > Arthropoda > Arachnida > Mesostigmata > Dermanyssidae > Dermanyssus > Dermanyssus gallinae. Next base: position 64,190 of record QVRM01001783.1, on the reverse strand, counting down.
GGCTGGCTCGCTGGGCTTCTGCGCTAGCGTGTCTTCTGAGATCAAGACCCTAGCTGCCAAAGAAACGTCGCCTTCCGAGTGCTTGGTGGTGGCTAGCCGGACGGTGTCGAACGTCTGCTGCCGAGCAGGTTGGTTTCGGGCGGGGCTACCGTTAGGGTCAAACCGTACAAACCGCGACCTCAGTAAAGTCGCCGAGGTTCTTCCGGACGATAACCGCCAACGAGCGGTCATCTTTCCCGCCACGACGGGCGCGAAACAGAACAGAGAAAGCCAGGCAGTACTGTCGTTGTTATTTGCGACTGAGCACAACACCTTAGTGAACACTTCAGCAACTGGCCTACGTACTAATTTCGGCAAGATGCGGACCAACCGCCAGCAGCGAGTGACAACTTGAATGACACTGACTAACTCATCCGTGGTAAACCGAGAGTTCGAGCGCTTTGACTCGTCGACTATGTTATGGGCATTCCCTCCGTGCTTGACCGTTATGTGTCGACGCAAATCCGCAAGTTGGACAGGGGAATCTGGTATGGTTGTGCAGCCGTTATTATTATTATTATTATTATTATTATTATTGTTTCGTTATTGCTGTTATTTTAATGCTGATGTCGCTTTGGCCCGGTAGTATGTATTGTATGATTAGAATATCATCATCAAGTTCAATCACGAAAATAACGCAGAAACACAGAGACAAGAAAAACAAAAGAAGAAGAAGAAGAAAGACGTACGGCCCGCACTAGCTCGAGCTGGCACAGGACTACGCGGTAACAGTTGTTGCTGTTGAGTCATAGCCTCCAGAAGCGTCCCATAGCAGAATTAAACTAGAAGAAAAACCCCGACCGGTGGCGGAGAAGACAGGAGGCACTCCGGAAGAAAACGGGAAAACTTGTCGAGAAGATAGGGCCGCTCTGTCAAGCAGCGCAAGATAAGGTAACGATTCTCCCCAACGGAACGTAATAATTGCAGACCTGCCTACGCTGGACGACGGGTCGACCGTTCAGATATGCGGCACAGATGTCGCGGCTGGCTACAGCGAGTGAAGAAGAAGATACTGTCATGTGAAGCGTCGAGTAGATAGTTCGTCGCCAGGATACCGGCACCCCCCCCCCCCTGGGGTCACCACCCCTTTATCTAACGCGAGCTGCAACTACATACTTCTGGTGGTTCGATTTCTCCAGAAGAGAAGAATCGAAAAATTGTTTACGCTTGTCACATCTGACCCGCAAAGAAGAGAGCCAGCCAGCCTCCCTCATCTTGAAGAGCGTAATATAATTGCAAACCGCTATGCATGTGCGTATGTGTGTGTTAAAAATTGGAGACACTTGCAAACGAAGGTAGATTTGTACAGCCAATCGTGCTATTGTACGTACGGCTAAACTCGAATGTTCTTAGAGCACGTGTAATCGAAGAATGTGTTGATGTTGTTCGTAGTAAATTGAGGCTTGAGTTGGTACCTAATACCAGTCTACTAGAATCAAGCGTTACAATACTGCCAATTGATAGTTACATCTTGTGCTTTTGGGAAATACAACACTTTTTTTTTGTAAATGACAGGTGACTGTAGGTCGGCCATTTGTTGGAGTTTCTTGTAAACAAGCGGCTCGTTACGAAACCTTGAATTGCCTAGCGTAAAACAAAAACTACAAGACCGTACATGGAAACACATGGATACAGCAAAGCAATATAAACCATAGTTTGGCCCTATTAGCCCTAAATTTAGCTCACTATGAAAGTCGAGGTTCGCCAACCCGAATGATTTCACACTAAAATCACAAGTCATATAGACGAAGTTCATAACGTATGCAATGTGCTCTCAAAGTGTAAGATAGTTTGACTACAAAACGGCCAATATGACGAAAAACAAGGTTGACTTTTAAACTTCCGATATTTTCTTAGCAAATCCCGTGATCGTGGCAGCTCTTGTTTGAAAAGGCGTTACGACTCTCTTTCGCGAGGATAGTTTTGCAGCATATGGCTAAGGTGCGATAAGACAGATATATAAAAGTAAATATTTGAAAATAAACGCCTGAGTTGACCTACTATTTTAGGAGAATTTAAGCATTGTAAAAAAGCAGTTCCGTCAATAACCCAAAGCGTTTATTGTATTGGATTAGATTACGTGAGCCAACAGGATTCATGCATAACTCATACTCTTATAGTTGGGTTACCTCGTCGCAAACGCCTAATATTATTGCCCAGGTCGCCCAGTAGTAGCTACCTGACTTTTTCAAGTTTTCGTCATGACAAGCACACAATACGCATCGAGTTTCCAGATGTTACGGCTTTCTTTCGCTACTAGAAGAAAGCTTCCGTTAAGATAATTCCTTCCTCCGTCCGTGGGATGTCGTCGAAACTACAAAGGTCGACGTCTTTATTTCGTTACGAACAAGAGGAATGGGACGATGCCCGATGGGACGAGCTAATTGCTGTTCTTGTTCATTAATTAGAGCCCAAGAGCGCAGTGGCCCGAGGCCGAAAGGCATAATCGTGTAGGCCACGTCGGCGTAGCGGTGGCCGTGGTAGACAATATGACACGCAAGATTATCATTGGACAAACAAATAGCATACTATACACTCATTCACTCAGCCCAGCAATAGTATTTAAATCAGCTGCAACATGCCGCAAAACGAAAACTGCTAAGCATTGCTGCTGCGGCAGTGCACGGCAAATCAACCGGGTCGGTGGTTCGAAACCAACCGACGAAAACTACGGTATTCAATAAATTGGGTAGCTGCCAAACGCTGTGAATTCGTCGTCTACAGTAGTAACCTATTTTGACAGATTGAGCGGTTGCTAGGCATATATATATATATATATATATATATATATATATTTATATATATATATATATATATATATCTGTTCAGTCAATTGCCTTTTTACTGTAATTAATGTTGGTGGTGTTGTGCAATTACAACTGTCCAGCCAATACCTTCGTGGATTGAGCGGCGTTCGGCTAATCTGTTACTTTCACGTTATGACTAATGGGCTGTCTGCTCAGCGAAATGAAGTGCATTGACACTGATGATGAAAATACGGCTCATCGCACAAAACTGCATGAAAACTATGTCCCTTCAAGCATTGCAGGCAACAGTAGTACTAGTAGTAGTAGTAGCAGCAGCAGCAGGCTCGGAAAAATGCTGGCCACAGGCCGAGCCTGGCAGGTATATTATTCTGCCTGATTCTTGTATCCTTTCCAGCACACACAAACACCTACCTAGGTAGGAAAAAGTCACCCAGTTGAGTTGGTATCGTCGGCGTGCTTGCAACACGTTCATATCGACACCCTCACGAGCTATGCCGATGAACGAGCAAGGTCCCACGAACACACACACATATATATATTATATATATAATATATAAATACACATATAGATATATATATATATATATATACACATATATATATAATATAGATATAATATATATATATATATATATATTTATACATATAATATATATATAATATATATATATATATATATATATATATATATATATATTATATTTATTTAGATATATATACTATATCTATATAATCTCCTATATATCATATATAGATCTATATATATCTACATGTATAATATAGATACCAATAAGAACATTCTAATCAGAAAGAGCTAGGTTAGAGGGAGAGAGAGGAAGAGGAGCGGGGGGGGGGGGGGGGAAATGGAGGATAGTTGGGCGGTGGCTGTGGTAGTCGTATATTATAATAGGCGATTTTGTCTATCTGAATAGCAGCACCAACGGCGACGACGACGACGACAACAACAACGATGATGACGACGACAATTTCAATAACAAAAACAGTGGCAGTGACAACAACTACACCAGCACAACAACAACAGAAATAGCAACGGCAACAACAGAAGTAGCATCAACATCAAATATAACAACAACAGCAACAGCAACAATAACAAAACAGCAGCAGCAACAACAGCAACAATCATCATCGATGCACCGGCAGCAGCAGCAGCAACAGAAGCAGCATACGAACGACATGCTATTTCTTCTCCTTCTTCTCATCCTTCATCTTCTTCTTGTTTTCCTCCTCCTCCTCGTTAATAATTGCCAAGCGAACGGCTACATGGCCGCATTGCATCGCGTTATTAGCCGATCGAAGGAAGGAATGCGCGCGCCATGAACGCGCAGCATTCGTCCGTCCAGCATTGCATTACGTGGCGCAGCGCCGCGTTCGCCACCACTGTGCTGCTGGACACGCTGGCCCGCCGTGTATGAATAGCCAGTGAGTGAGTGGCCGGCCACCAGAGCGCTTCAGCGCTTCGGTCACTTTAGCAGAAGCGGCATCAGCCGCAGCATCAGCATGGCCATCATCACTGCCATCACCATCATCATCATCACTGCCATCATCATCATCATCACCATCATCGTCACCATCATCGTCATCACCACCACCACCATTACCATTATCATCACCATCACCACCATTATCATCGTCATGACGTGACGACGACGACGACGACGATGATGATGGCCGAGGCGACCATGGGCCCCTATCCCGTAGGCCCGTAGAAGTTGACGTTGCTCTCCAGTGACCGATTTTTCGACTCTTGCCGAGCCAGCGGCCGAGCTGTTGGCTGTTGGCGTCGGACGATCGCAGTCGAATTCGTCGTCGTCGTCGTCGTCGTTGGCTCTTTCCCTCGGCGTGCGCTGCTTCTGCTGTTTCTGCTGTTGCTGCAGCAGCAGCTATTGGTGTTGGTCTGCTGAGGGGTGAAGCGAAAGCCAATACCCCCTGCCAAGATGAGCTGTTCCCCCCCCGCCCCCCCCCCGTGATAACTGCCAACAATTCCGTAGTAGTGGTAGTAGAAGTAGTAGTAGTGATACGACTGTATGGCTGCCGCTCATAAACGTCATTAGAATCATATGTGTACTATATATATATATATATATATATATATATATATATATATATATATCGCTAGGGGACAATTGTTAACCCCGTTACGAGTTAAATAAATTTATATATATATATATATATATATATATATATATTAATATGTCCACAAGTGTAAGTATAATATAATATTAAATATAATAAACATATACATGTACGTACGGGTTTCAAGAAGTATTCAGAAAATGCAATAAAATGTATGAATATATAATATATATATATATATATATATTTTTTTTTTTTTTTTTTTTTTTTATTAATTGAATAAAGCATATATATACATATAATGAACAATTCTCCTTCCATTTTGACTCACGTTGCTTCCATCCTTGAGAATTCCAAAGGTGACACTTTACAGCCAAATTTGTCGAACAAGTTTGTAATCGCTTAATTGAAGTCACGGGTGGTAAGCTCAAGGTCGAACTAGATTTTTAAGCAATGTCTCGCACCAGACGTACTAAGAAGAAATGAAGCCGGGGTGATAGACAAGAGTGTACTCATCAATCTTTTATCGTGACTATGGGAACTGCGGGAACTCCAACGGTGACAAAGCTTACGGCGCGTGTCCACGTGTAAACACAGAGACATGTGAAATAGGAAAACTGTGCATATATATATATATATATATATATATATATATATATATATATATATATATATATATATATGGCTTGTCACGTAGCAACGGCCATGGTGTTGACTGGTGTGCTCTTGTAGTAATCGCATGGCCGGCCAGCTGATCGTGAGCAAAATCTCATCTACACAGATCACTAGGTCGGAACGATACCAAGGTTACACTGACTAGCAGTGTCTGAGGTTGTTACTTACTGATCGCAAAAGCATTATTGTTGTTGTTGCTGCTGTTGTCGTTGTCGTCTGACGGCTTCAAAAAATGCACGACAACCTTGCGGGCCAGGTGACATAGGAAACGACAAATTAGATCCGAGCTAAAAATGCTTCGTGGGCTTCGTTGATTGCCGGCCAGCGGTTTTGTGCACAATGGCAAACCATATGAGACAATCTTACAGAAGTCCGGTGATGCAGTTAGTTTCCACACATTGGCTTCAAGCGATGAAATTCTGAGTTCAATAAAATTCTACACATATAGCCCACACTTATATTGGATTTGTGGTCGAAATTATGATCATCTAGTGAAACGCAAATATAATTGTAATTATGGTATACATAGCCACGGTTGTCATGCTGGTCAGCAAGAAGAGACGTACGTGAGCGAACCGTATATAAGGCTGTGTCATTTTTGAGATCAGGGAGTGTTGCCTTTGTCCCGTATCTAGGGTAGACCGGCTGAATTATTTCCCATTGCTGGTTTCACTTGCTTAAAGTGTCTGTTCTGCTGACCTGAGACAGCTGTTGTTGTCTATGGTATGTAAGGACAGCCCCAGCTCCCTGATTGGGATCTCGGAATAGGTATAATAAATGTGGCGTTATGGACGAAATAACGTAAGGAGGTAACTTCTAACAAGACACGTTTGGGCTTTGCATATAAGAACAACTAGATGTATGTAAAGTTCAACCGTCGTTCAATGAAAATAATTGAATTAAAGAAAGCTACCACGTTGCCAGATGCGACGATTAGGAGCCAACTTAACCTTGGCCCTCTGAAATAATACGTAAAGAACTTAATAAACATAAACAAGGAATATATTAAATGACCTTATCTACATAATGGCAGAGCAGCATTCCTATTGGCGAAGGATGGCTTGAGACTCCGTTCTCCCTAGCTTGGCACCGTGCTGGATTCTAGGCTAACTATTAGGAAAGGCGCGTTCGTCTGTAAGGTATTTTCTTTTCGTTTGTAATATGTTGTTCATTGTGTCGGTGTCGGATATGGTGAGCTGGTCGACTCTGACAGTCTGCATTTGTGAAGCTGCCGAAAAACTCCCGGCAGACTCATAAGACACGCTTAATGTAGCTCAATTGACTAGTGAGAAGAGCAGGGATACCATTCACGCATAAGCCCAAAGGTCTGTGTGGAAGCACTTAGTTACGTCCTGACGGGATTACCATACCTCGATGGTCAGACGGGAAACAGCCTTATCTGGCATATAACTGTCTGATGCACGGCGGCAGTATCATGTATTTGTCGCAACTCTATCGAGCGTAGAGAACACGCCGGCACAGAGAAACGACGAACGTATATCGCGCTGTCACAGTTACCACTTCGTGGTTATAACTTTGAAGATACTGGGTCCTATGAGCGTCGGTATTGCGAAGTTTTCGAGAGATATCGCTAAACGTACAGAGGAGTCACGGGCCACCGACGCAAAGCTATGCTTCTAAGGCAGGGAATGTCGTTGACTGTTTGTAGGGGGATCGCGGCGTCAGACGCAATGGGCTGACATGCAATTAACTAATAATAATGAAAACGTTCATTCATCACAACTGTGAGAATTGGTTCTATTAAGATTATTAATTAATTTTACTCACGGCTAACTAATCAAGACAAGTATATAACAATAATATATCTGGCAATCAGTAGGGGACACGCTGTATCCATAAGGCGTGCCATAGGGTGAGAACGCATAAACCTAAACATATTTTAGTTACATACATTCTATTGAATAAAATTAATAAATAATAGAATAAATAAAAGTATTTATGGCCATCGCTAGCATCATAGACATCATAGCATTGGTCTTTTAACATTAGTAATTTTTTTTATATATATATGTTGTTTTATCGACTGTTAGGGTAAGTGCCTTAATTTCTACCGTATCTTTATAAAGACAGCCATAGGCAAAATGGGCGGACCCACTATGGTACCTAGTTGCGGAGATATCACAGCTTTAAGTCACCCTACATTGGAAATGCCCTAAGGGGTTCGATGGACCGTTTTTTTTTTCGACTCGACCTAAAGCTATCAATAACTACTATGAGCGTGTAGCTTACGCTGATGATCTGCAGCGAACGAAGCAGGGCTTAGATACGGGCCGCTGAGTCATTCAAGAAGAGTTTCATACGAGCGCAAAATCTCCTCAAACTGAACATTGCACATCGCGTTAACATCATAGCAAAGATTTAAAAATAACACGCATCAGTCGATCAGGTAGAGGTGGTTGACATTATCTCGACGTCCTGAGAGCTGGGCCCACATAGCAATCAAATTGCTTTAGTGACCTCAGTTTAGAGACCGAACGATTTGAGCATGGGATTAGAACTGACTAGAGGGTCGCGGATGTTAATCATTGTTAATGGCGTAAGGAAGGTTGTCAGGTTGTCAGGAAAGTATCGAGCGTGGAGCCGGAGTGATGCGTATGGCCATCGATAAGCTAAATTAGATTGTTACAAAACACCTCAACGCTGCAGTTAGCGAAACGAGCTTCATTTGGCTCAGCAGTGGAGGTTTTCGTAATGGCTCAGGCTGTTTGAAGTGGGTTAAAGTCGTGGGTTCGTCAAGCTGAGAACAAAAGTTGATAGCGCGCAGCTTTCGTGGATTCGTCGCGTGTGACCGAGACTAACACTGGAATTCGATACACCGAAACAGCACGCAACTGTGGAATGAGTAGGCCAACGCGATGTGTTTAGCAGGCATATAGCACAGTACAGGTATAACATTTAGAGGAGCTGCGACAAGAATACACACTCATCCGGCCCTCCAGACACGGAGTCAGCCGAGAACAGTACGGTCTAGTTAATCACACAAATATCACACCCACCAGTCTAGTTCAGATGCACCGGCAAACATAAACGACTTGGCTATCCTGTGTCTCAGCGGTTTTACGCAGGTTCAGTACAGGTCAAAATGTTCCAGACGCAATTATAATAACCAAATGACATCTCGACCAAACGCAGGGGCTTCTGTCAGGGTCCACTGGGGTACTATGAGCCTCAGCATCTTTGTTGTCATTCAGGAACAGTTCAAACTAGTCCAGACCGCAAAGTCACAGTCAAAGACCAGTTTGTCACTTGCAAACAGGAACGACTGGGCTGCCATGTCTTTGTTATCGCTGTTGTGGAATAGTTTAAAATAATCCAGACCTACATGACAGAACATGCAAGATAGCGGGTGTTAACTTTTTAAAGTAGCTTTCTATGTGTCTCAAATTGTGCCAGCCCACAATAGCCTGTGCCTTTGCGGATGAACGCATTCCACATGACCTTCAGCTAATAATTCACTTAGCGCTTGAGCCAAGTTTATAACCCTGCTGAATTGTGTCGAGCAAAATTCGCTGTACATGAGCAAAACCAAGGCAATCGAATGTAGTCGGGAGGGGTGCTTTGAGACAGGCTATGCTGCCTGAAATCGACATCAATTGAGCTTGCTCACGATGTCCCTACCTGGTAGATGTTTTCTTTTTCTAGGGTTTTGCTTGATCAGACATATCAATGGGAGGATCCCGGCTTTCTCTAGTGGCTTTGAACCCTTGAGCCTTGTCGTTAGCTATTTTGCGCTTGAAATGGCATGTATGGCTGTACACGGAATACACGTGATATGGTCCCACTTAACCAGGGCTAACGTAACACACCTTAACGAAATTCATTTCAGTCTTTCTCACATATAGTTAAAGCTCACTAGCTTCTTCGCTGGTTGCGACTTCGCTGTCTTTGGATGGTTTAAGAAAAGAACCCTCTACCAAAAGCGGCTGTTTTTATTGAGCATTTATTTCTAAACTACATCGTGGTGGGAGCCCACGAGCTACTCTATGCAACCCAGGAACCGACGCAAACCCATGAAAGAGTCTGGACCGCAAAAATCAGTACTATGTTGCAGTTTGCGGCTTTTAAATAAAGCTATGCACACGTTAGACGTTATTTTCGTAGTGCACGTGCAAACTATATGGGCATCCCTGTGAGGATGACCGTTAATATTGCTGTTGAAATGCAGCATTGCATTAACAAATCACCGTAGTGATACTAATTTTTAAATTGATTTAAGTAGGAGTAATTTAGTTAAATCTTAACACTAATTGGCTGGGCAACACTAATTGGATATTTAGATCAACGAATTACAATTCTAACTCCATTATTCCGAAAGAGCCGCAGTTTATTTCTTTATTTAGTACGCTAACTTGACAACCAGATGTTTTCAAAAACGAATTACACTTTGTCTTGTTTTGAATCGCGAAACATCATGTGGCTGATACCTGTTATGCTTCATTGACATCACATACATATACACGTATATTCGTCGTGAGGCTCGTGAAAGCCACAGACCTAATGCAACAGTTGGTGTGTTGGAAACTACCAGATGGCTATCCTTTCACCCTGCTCTCCGTCAAGGATCATCTATCGTCACCATAGTTTTGTAAATTCCTGAGTTTATCTCTTTTAGTTTTACGTCCCATTGCCGTATGTATGTTTCAAACACTTCTGCTCGGTTTAAACCCCACGGCGCCTGCAATTCCTCCGTTAATGCAAGTATTTGCGGGAAACCAAGGCCCTCGGCGTGAGGCGTGCTGAGCACTGGTAGCGCTCTACCAGAATGCTCTAAGAGGACTTCGTGGTTTAGTTTTCATCTACTAGTGTTTCTTGCCCGACGACCTTCGCCTTCCCGAAGAAATATCGCCGACCCCGTTTGTATATGCTTTTTCAATTCCGTCTTTTTACGAAGAATGACTCTTCCGCCCAGAAACTTAAATATCCTTTCTATATATGCGTCCGTGACAAAAACGTTACTGGTTACTGAGTACCCTGCTTTGTATTTGCTCGTCGGTACATCGTCCCTACTTACTATCTAACAATTAGTTACCAATATGGTGTCCATCAACGCTCCCGTTCTGCCCACTCTCTTATTGTCCAGCCATGTAAAAAATCCCCTGTCAGTATCAGCGTAGCTTTCCATGGTACTGCCTCTACCCCTAGCACTGCACACGATTTCACACCTATGGGTGCAACATACGTGGAGAGCGCCTCAGTGCTCGGTGACGCAATAGCAATGAGACATTCCGTAACTGGCTCCCCATCAGCGACGCCCACTCGCGGCCTAGTAAAAATATATAGACTTTTACTGGGTCTCCTCCGAGCTTCACAGGCCATAGCCAGACTGTGAAAATCGCTAAAGCCTTTCAGTTCGATTTACTCAAGGGCTCAGGTCTTCCTGCAGATAAATTTATTCACTCTCTTTCTCAGTATTTCTTCTCGTAACTTTTATAAAACTCTATGCCCTTCAAAATTCCGTAATGCAATTTTAACTTTTTTTCCTGTTCCGTTCGTTTGCTCTGTATCTTTGCACTCATAATAGTTGCGGTGTCCTTCTCCCCCCTAATAATACATTCTAGAAAAAAGCAAATAATTTAGATTGCGATTATGGGACGTGCACTCTACAGATGTTGTGAACGCCGAGTCACGAGAATCATCGATCTTATTTGCGTTCTGCCTTGTCTCTTGGATGGGAACCTCGAAAGCTTCTCGTATCGTTACTGCAAACGATTTCCGCAGAGCTACTCCGACAGAAATATTTTCTAACATTCCTTCGGCTTGCTATCCTTTATTAACTCTGCGAAAGTTGTTGCAGTGAGTATAGAATAAAGTGTGCTTTTAGGTGCACTTACAACGGCTGACTGCTGTGCGTTTACGGGTACTTGCACAGGGCAAGCACCCTTTTGAACAAGGTATAAACTAAATTAAAAAGTATAGAGTACAAAATATGAATTGCTTTAGAGCAATGGGGATTGCAAGCCTTTGGCGTAGTCGCTAGGAATTGATGGAGAGCTACTTCAAATGCAATGTGCTTCATAATGTCAAATAAACAGCACATATTTTATTTTTCTTTTGCCAAAGGGGTGAAATAATAATAATAATAATAATAATAATAATTCACCTACGTGTTTCAAACTTTTCAAACTGTTATAAATAAGTCGAGGCTGTATATATTTATATATATATATAGTGTATGCTCGTTGTAGAAGATACTTATTCAGGAAATACCCCAATAGTACTTTAACAAACATTGCTGTCATTACTCTTCTATCGTGTTGATGCGATAAGGCGGTATTATACTTCGTGCGCTTTGGACGCTTCGCCCGTGACATGATGGCATTGTGAGCTTCGTTGTGCCAGATCGGTTTTTGATGATGTGGCTGAAACAAGCTGATTTGAATGCCAATGCTACCGAGAACAGCCGCCGCGTAAACAGTGAAGACCCCCACCTCTTTGGTGTGGGTCACGACGGAAAGTAAAGACGTTGTTGGCAGAGTCAATATCGTGTCGCTAACGCGTCGGGTCACGGCAAGTCACGCAGGGGACGGCCTTCAGACATTCGCCTCGCTGGGAAATATCTGACTGAGCAGAACGTAAGTAAGTAGAAGTTAAACGAAAGTCGTCTCAATGAACATTTTTGTTAACAGTTGTAGTAGTAGGAGTAGTGGGAGCAGTGGTAATAATAAAGAAAGGTAGCAGTAATTGGGAGTAGTAGTAGTAGTAGTAGTAATAAAGAAAGGTAGTAGTAGTAGTAAATGGCACTAATAGACATTGTGAAATTGCGGTTCTGTGAATAAACCTCAAATTGGAAATTGAAAAAGATTGAAAAATTAATGTTATGTTTAACTCAGAGTGTTATTTTGGATCTATAGAGGTACAGGAAAATTGAGTGTAGATCTGGAATGCTGATTTCAATGCCGATGAAGGATGCTCGATCCACGCTCGAATAAGAGCTATGCTAGGTAGTGGTGGTATCTGTGGCTGTAGTTGCAGCCGCCGCAGCATGAGATCACGATATTTGGCGGCGGCAGCACAAAGACATCGCGAAAGTGTACAAACAAGAATGTTGCCTTCGATGATCTACGCGACGCTAATGATGATGATGATGATGATAATGCTGATGATGAGGCGACGATCAGCTTCCTAATGACGGCTAATGCTGATGCCATGTCCAGATCGATATGATTGTTGCTGCGGCATGCGTGCGCCGTTTGCGGGCGCCATCGTAAAGGGCACGAACCACGACATCGACGATCATGACAAGAACGAAACTCAAGATGAAAAAGAAAAAAAGGACGACGAGAACAGTGATGATACCGAGAGCGATGGTGGAAGTTTTGAGGACGTTGAGGGTGATGCCGACAGAGGTGGTGACGATGTTGACGATGCTGCCGAAGGACGTGATTAGAATGTTGATGACGATGCCGAGCGAGAGGGTGAGGCTGTTGAGGATGATGCCGATTGAGGTGGTGAGTATGTTGATGACGATGCCAAGGCGGATAGTGAGAATGTTGAGAATGGTTCCGAGGGCGATGGTGAGGCTGTTGAAGATGATGCTGAGGGGGATAGTGAGGCAGTTGAAGACGATGCCGAGGGGGATGGTGAGGCTGTTGGAGATGATGCCGAGGGGATGGTGAGGATGTTGGAGATGATGCCGAAGAGGATGGTGAGGATGTTGATGATGAGACCAAGGGGGATAGTGAGGCTATTAAGGGTGATGCTGAAGGAGGTGGTAAGAATGTTGAGGATCGTGCGCAAAGAGATGCGAAAGATGCTGAAAATAATGCCGAAGGAGATAGAGAGAATGCTGGGGATATTGAAGATGATGTCCAGGGAGATGGTGAGGATCCTGGGGATGTTGAGGATGACGCTAAGAAGGATGGCGAGGATGCTGGACATGATGCCAAGGAAACCTTTTTTAGGATGGTGCCAAGGGAGATGCTGACGACGTTGAAGATGATGTCGTCGCAGAATATAGTGAGGATGCTGGGGTTGTTGAGAGCATTGCCGAGGAGAAGATGATGAGGTTGTTAAGGATATTAAATATGATGATGCCGAGAATGCGAGGTTGTTAAGGATGATGTCGAGGGCAATGGCGAGGTAAGGTTGTTGACGATGAGATCGAAGAAGACGGCATGGTTGCTGAGGATGATGCCGAGGAAGATGGTGAGGTTGCTGAGGATGATGCCGACGAAAATGGTAAGGATGTTGAAGATGGTGAAGATATTGAGGATACTACCTCAATGGAATTGGAGATGGTGAGGATGATGGAGGCAATGCTGAAGTCAATAACGATGATGCTGTTGTTGATGATAATGTTTACGACGACAGCAACGACGGCGACGACGAGGACAACGACGACGACGACGACGACGACGACGACGACGACGACGACAACAACAACAACAACAACAACAACAACAACAACAACAACGACGACAACAACAACGACGACAACGACGACAACAACAACGACGACAACGACGACAACAACAACGACGACAACGACGACATTAACGAAAGCAGAACGATGAATGTCACTTGAGCTGGTGTCGCCCCGTCCGCACACAAAAAAGCCCTTAGCAGCGGCGAGTCGCCGCATACCCACTAAAGGCCGACGTCTTTAGTGCGTGGCCGTGTGTTGTCTGTGTGTTTGGCGGCGGCGGTGGCGGTGGTGATACGGCGCATGCGCGGTCTTCCGTTTTCGTCGCCGCTGCGTAGTTCGGCAACGTCGGTAGCGGCAGCCGCCGCCGGCAGGAACGGCATCAACAGCAGCGACGCCAACAACAACGGTGTTGTTGGCCAGGTGAGACAGCCGAACCACGACGACGACGACGACGACAACAACAACAACGACGACAATAACAACAACAATAACAACGACGATGACAACGACAACAACGACGTCCGCTGCGGCGGCGGCGGCGGCGACTGTAGCGAAGAGCAGAAGCCGCACCAGCGCCAGCACCAGCACGAGCAACGGCAATAACGTTGAACCAGCGACGTCAGGGCGTCGGGTTTGGGGCCGCATCTGTCTGTTCGGCTGTATGTCTGTCTGTTTGTCTGTCTGCTGTTTACAGTCTGTCCTTCTGTCTGTCCGTCTGTCTGTCTGTCTGTCTGGCTGAATGGTTCTCTAGCGGGCTGCCTGGCTGGCTGGCTGGTTGCCTGACTGGCGGAATGTTTGTGTTGACGTTCGCTGGACCACCACCACCGTGCACCGTTTCGACTTGGAGCGGAATGACTGCGATAGACGTCAGATAGACAGACCATTGCTGCTGCCTCTGATGCTGCTGCTGCCGCCGAAGCCGAAGAACGAAGGGAAAAAGTCCTCCGCGGAAAGAGCCGCTTGTGTTGCTGGTGGTGCGGCTGCCATCGCAGCCGCTGCGACGGCACCACCACCAACAGCACAAGCAGAAGCAGCCGCAGCAGAAGCAGAAACAGCAGCAACAACCCCACCACCAGCTACAGCAACCACAGCTCAGACGGCTGGACACAGCGCCTCGCAGCAGCTCAGCTCAGCTCGATTGACGGCAGCAGCGGTGGTGGCGACGATATCAACGTTGTCTGTTGCGGCACTTGGCCGTCGTTAGCGGCACTTGGCAGGTAGTCTGCCGTGGCAATAGTAGTTGTAGTAGAAGAAGTAGTAGCCGTAGAAGAAGAAGTAGTAGCCGTAGAACAAGAAGAAGAAGTAGCAGCTAGTAGTAAACGTACCAGCAGCAGCAGCTGCAGTAGCAATAGCAATAGAAGCCGCAACAGCAGAGGTGCACGAAGTCGCCGCACCGCTCGTGGCAGAAACAGGCATATGTGCTGGTGCTGACGCTGGAGGTGGTGGTGGTAGCGTTGGAGGCACTGTTAGTAGTAATACTTACTACTACTGCTACTACTACTACTACTAATTGTACGGTTAGTAGTAGAAGCGGTTGTGGTGCACCCGCCACTGTTGTCGATCGTCGTCGACGATCCATTGGTTGGTTGGTTGGTTAGTCTGTCAATCGGATACCGAAGGATACTCGCGTCGTACGTTTGCAGAATCTGTGCTAACCGTGGCTGCAGGAAGCACCACTGCGGACGACGACAACAAGAATCACAGCAGTAGAAGCATTATCAGCATTAACAAGAAGAAGAAGAAGAAGAAGAAGAAGAACAACAACAACAACAACAACGGCAGCCGCAACAACAATAGCAACAACAAAAACAACAGTTATTGTCGATGTTGTTGTTGTTGTACTGCCCAGTGGCAACAAAACAGAAGATATCGGTCAACAGGCGGCCAGTGTTAGCCTACCTACCTGTCTTCCTCGCTTGATATTTACCTATCTGGCCAGCAGAAGCAACAGCGGAAACAGGTGTCTTCTACAGCCGGTGGTCCGTCTGTATCTATATCTTTCCGTCGTATCTAGGTGACTATTGCTACGCTGCACTACACTGACTGGCGGCAGTGGCCAGTGTTGATGGTTTGTAGTGGTTGCGTTGCTGTGGTCGTGGTCGTGAAGGTGGAAGCAACAACAACAACTACAACAAGGTGGAAACAAGGGCAAGAACAAGCCCTTAAGAAGAATGAAGAGGTACAATGAAGTTGACTGAGCTGGTCAGCGGACAACAACAACGACGACAACGTCTGCTTCACCGTCTGCACCCTCCCTATGGATGATAATAATCAATCGCACCGTTAGAGTTGTGCCAGTGCTGAGCTTGTGGTCGAACAAGTAAGTGCCTGCCCTGAAGTGATTGTTGGTGGTCGTGGGCTGAAAGCTAGTAACAGTGAGGCAGGCAGAAGTGGAACCACCAGGCTGAAGTGGATGGATGCTGTGTGGGTCAGTCAGCTCGTAGCGTACCACTCACAGCCGTGCAGGAAGTAACGTGTTGCCGCTGGTATTTGTGTGGCGGTGCTGCTGAAGGAGCTGGTGGTGGACCTGGTTGTGGTAGAAGGTAGTGTTGCCCCAAGACGCTTGTCTCGAGATATGCTCTGCTTGTTCGTGTTTCCTCTTCCTCATTCTCGGTGTGCTTGAGGTGGTCAGCGCATTGCTGTTGTTGTTTTCGGGGGTTGTTGTTAAGGTTGTTGGTATTGTCGTCCGTGGCCGGTTGGCTGGCAGACTGGCCTGCAGTTGCGGCCTCAACGTCCGTCAGCAGACGCTAAGGTACCATCACCGCTATCACGCGAACATCAGCGGCAGCAACAACAGCAACAACAACAACGACACTTCGGCAGTAGCAGAATAGCATACGCATCAAGGAGTAGCGAACGAACCAGCGGTCACTGGTGACTGCCGAGACGTTCCTCACTCAGCTGGCCTATGGAGGGATGGACGAAGAAAACAACAACAATAACAACAACAAACAACAGTAACAGCAACAACAACCGAGTAACAACAGCAAAAAAGACGGCGACGATCAAGTTTGACGGCGACAGCCACAAGCAACCAAATGTTGAATAGTTGAGTCGCTGCCGGTTTACGTTAACTAAACTAACTCTTCTGCTACGGCTGCTGTAGATCTTGGCGAAGATGGTGATGAAGGTGCTGCTATAGATCTCGGTGCTGATGCTGCTATAGATCTTGGTGCTGAAGCTGATGCTGCTGCTGCGGCGATCCGAGTAAGTTAGCTTAGCGTGAGCCTTGACCGACACACCCACTTGTGCATGCTCCACCCGTACAGGTAGAGAGGGCCGGCCGACTTCTCCACAATACATACACACACGATAACCCAAGACCGACAGAGAGACAAGACAACAGGTGGTTGCTGGCTGGCTGGCAGGCAAGCAGACACGCAGATCTACAGGCATCCAAGGTGACCAAGGTGTGCAGCAGCAAGTACTACTACTACTACTACTACGGCGACCACGACGACGACTCATAGAAAAGTACGCTAGCGGTACCATAGTGGCCTCTTCGGTAAAACTCGTCGCAGTTTTACCTGGCAAGAGAGCCCCTCGTCCCCGCCCCCCCCCCCCCCGACGCTGCCTCCTCGCCCCCCGCCCCCTCCTCCCAGGCCCCTTCTTTCGCCCATCGACTCAATTCGTCTGAGCTGGTGGTGAGAGCCTCACCTACTTCGGTTTCAATAGTACTTCGGCGGCGACGGCGGCGGCGGCAGTCGATAGCTTCAGACATTAATTCCTTGTGTGCTGTGAAATCGCCGTCAGGGAAAACGAATCCCCCGCGTGTTCTGTGCAAGACGACGCGTCGTTCTACCCGCTTTTCCGGGCCTTTAGCTGACTTCATCTTGCCGACCGACCTCATTGCAACGTTCGTTGGTACAACCGTAGAGCCAGCAGCAGTAGCAGCAGCTGAAACAGTACCAGCCTTGGATGAAGATGATGCCGTTGATGCTGTGTGCTTGGTGAAACCTGCTGCTGCTGCTGCTCAGTGTATTGGTGTCGTTGTTATTGTTGTTGTTCGTGGTGTTGTTGTGCTTATAGCGGGTGTTGTTGTGCTTATAGCTGGTGTTGTTGTTGTTGTTGTCGTTGCGTCGTACACGATTGTTCGTGCATGCAGGATACCTTACAGCAGTGGTAATAGTAGTTGTAGTGATAGCAGTCGTAGCAGTAGTAATCATACACACGTGTACTGCCAACAGTACCAACGACAAATCCATACGCAAATTGGATAGCATATATGTGATGGTGTTCTGACTGGATTTTTGAGGCTGCTCGTAACGCATTCGTGTGCATCTACTGAAAGACCGACCTCAGGATTGCTCTACTTCACCTGTTATTGTTGTTGTACCTGCTGGAGATTGCCATTGGATTCATCGCTGCGGTCGACCCGTGCATTTCGACGCATACATAGAGATTCATACATATCGTCACACATACACACGTTATTACCACGTCATACGTGCCTACGTTCGTACATACACGGATAGATAGCCAGCTGACTAGCCACGTACGTGTGCAAGTGGCAAGGCCGTCAGCAACAGGATTACGACCAGAATCATCGGTGCAAGAGGCCATCCATCCAGGATAGAGCCAGCCCCAGACGCCCTAGAGTTCCGACTAGCCGAACAGGCGGTGCTAGAGAGTTTCGAGTAGCAGGACAACCAGTGCTAGAGAGTTCCGAGTAGCAGGATTACCAGTGCTAGAGAGTTCCGTGCCGCAGGATTACCAGTGCCAGGACCCGCGCCCCCCTTCGCCACCCCCTTCCCATTCCAGGCACCCTTCATCGTCACAGCATCAGCATGGCCACAACACCTATCTGCCGGTGCCGCGTGCTCTATCTCGGGTCGGCGGTGCCACACGTCACCAAGGATGGCCTGCAGGGCATCCAGGAGCCGCTGCGCGACCTCTACCCGGAAGCGGGGCCGTTGTCGGCGCGCGGCATCGACTCATGGCTGTCGGTGTGGAGCAACGGCCTGCTGCTCGAGAACGTCGACGAGTCGCAGCGCCAACACACGCGCTTCTTCCCTATCGACACGCTGCACTACTGCGCCGCCGTCCGCTACGTGATCGTGCCGAACATGCAGGGCGGCCGGGCGGTCGAGAAGTTTCTGCCGCTCGACAGCCCGTTCGCGCGGCACGCGGGCCCGTCGCAGCCGCCCGTGTTCGCGTGCATCCTGCGGCGGACGACCGGCATCAAGGTGCTCGAGTGTCACGCGTTCATCTGCAAGAAGGAGCAGGCGGCCAACGCGCTGGTGCGCTGCTGCTTCCACGCGTACGCCGACTGCACGTACGCCAAACAGATGGAGGAGAATCCGTACGCGTCGCTGGCGCCGCGCCGCTCGAAGAGCGCGCTTGGCCTCGACAAGAGCAACAACGGCAACGGCTCCGACCAGTCGTGGCGCAACTCGACGTCGGACACGCCGAACGAGGACAGCATCATGCTCGACGACGAGACGGACACCGACGACGCCAACAACTACAAGGTGTGGAACGGGCCGGCGCCGCGCGACGTCGTCTATTCGCCGCCGCCGACGACAACGACGACGAACAGCGCCACCACAGCAGCCATGATGTCGTCGACGGTGGCGACCGAGAACGGCGGCTTCAACACCGGCACGCTGCGCTCCATCCACAGCACGGTGTCGCGGCGGCCACGACAGCTGGCCCAGCCGACGAACGCGCCCCCACCGCCGCCTCTACCGCCGCCCCTCGAGCGCATTGAGCGGATGCCGTCCATGGAGCAACAGCGCGGTCTGCCCCACTCGGCGATGGTTGTACCGCTCCCGCCGCACATGATGCAGCCGGCCCCGCCGCTCCCTCCACCACCTCCGCAGGCCTCGTCCAAGAAAGAGGCTAACACGCTCAAGAAGCTCAAGGCCAAGGATAAGAAGAAAAAGAGCAGCAGCAACGGTAAGGATCAGCCGCAGAACGGCTGCTACCCGATCTATCCGATGATCGGTTATCCACCACCTCCGCCCCAGACGCAGGCCCATATGATGTACGGGATGCCGACCGGCAGACGTGGCGGCCCGCCGATGTTCACCTACGAGGAGCCCATCTATATGCCGCATATGAGGCCGTCGAGCCCAGTGGCCTCGTACCAGCCCGGCGGTTTTCCTCACGAGCAGTACTTCATGCACTACGCGACGACGCCTCGGCCTGCGACCGCTCACGGCACGCGTCCTTCGAGCAGGACTTACAAGAGCAAGCAGCAGCAGCAACAACAATACCAGCAACACCAGCATCACCCCCATCATCATAACCACCATCCGAGCCACCACCACCACCCCCAACACCCCCAACAGCAGCAGCAGCATCAAGCGCCGCCGCCGCCGCCGATCCCACCGCCACAGCACCACCACCATCAACAGCCGCCCGCTGCACACTTGAGCAACGGGCACGGCAGTGGACACAATCACACGTCGAGTTCGGCCGAGAGTTCGCCGTTCAACACGGGCATCTACCGGAAGAAGGGCCACATCAATGAGCGCGCTTTCAGCCACTCGATCCGGCAGGAGCAGCTGATCCGTTCGAGAAGCAACTCCGTTGCCGCGCTCGACTTCGACGCCGAGGATCTCGGCGACCAGATTCAGGCGTTGGACCTCGGCCCGCCGCCTCCGCCGCCCAACAGTCATCCGACCATGAACGGCGGGCCTCCGTACCCGGCTACCAACGGACACAGCAATGGCTACGGCCAGGTCTATGGGCACGCGCTCGTCGAGGCCGATTCGAAGACGATCGAGAGGAAAACGCAGAAGAAAAACAACAAAAAGGCTTCCAAGGAAAAGAGATGAGAGTAGAGTATCGCACATGTTTACCTTTGCGACAAGCGCTGAACATTGCCTGGACGCTCGCTGCTGTCAGCGGGGGGGGGGGCACGTGTCACGCCATTTGTGGTCTTCGTAGAAGACACGGGCCGAAGTCGTAGCTAACAACAGCATAGCTAACAATTGGTTGCTATTAACCAGAGTTAGTTAGGAACTACGATTATTAATGTTATTCTAATGGCTATGGTTGGCTACGTGGCTGGAGGTCGAGCCAACCCAGGCCGTGCCAGGTTGCCGCGGCTGTTAAATTGCCGGAGCGCCATTCGGTCGCGCAATTGTAAATAGATAGATAGATACTATAGCAGGAGATCACAGAGAGCAGAATGCGAACCAGCTGTGTATATACGGTGCTATACGGAGATTAATCGCACACTTTCGTTACGATGTTAGATCAACGATGGTAACTGAATAACGAAAACGGTGGACAGGGAGTAGGAATAGGACACAGTGTACTAGAGACGAAGATGTGTACGAAGTAAATTATGTTTCGACAGCCAAACTACGAAGGCTGTCGGTGCGATGTGCCACTAACCACCACATGACGTGTTTCATTTGCATGCCGCGACACGGCGCTCACGTTAACTAGGCGAATGTCTTGAACGGCCACGTGAACTGCTAGGGGTCATCTGCCTAGTGACAGAGGAGGCCGAAACGGCGACGGAAGACGCTTTTGGACAGCGGCTAGTGGAGCCTTTAATACTGCGGACCGTAGACTAGCAGAAGCGGAAACAGAAGAAGTATCCGAAGTCACAACAGCAACAATAAAAAATAGAAATAATAATATTAAGACTAATTAATAAGATCACAACAACAACGACGATGACGACCATCATCTAAGCTCTCCCCAGAAGACATCCAAGCACAAGCTGTCATCTCCTGGTGGTTCCCTATCAGTGGATGACCTCGCCGAAATTAACATTCGTAGATACACATACGCGATCGTAACGTAATCAGCCCCTGCCCACACAGACAAACAGATACACACTACCACATACACACACACACACACACAGACGCCCATCCACACCCACGCATATTGATACGTACAGCCATAACCGCTAACAGTAGCAGAGAAATACACAAGTGACAGTGGTTGCAGTAGTAAAACACGTGTACGTGTTCCGTAGGAAAGCTGCAGCTTGCACCGCTGAAGTAGAGCGTCGTTGGACCTGTGACATACTGAGGCGACCTTCTTCGGGTCTTCTGAAGTGCCCGAAGACGCCGGACAAGGCCGGAACATTGCTGGACAGTATCCAGCCAGCCAGCCTGCCAGCCAGCCAGACATCTATCCGCCCACACACCCAGTCTGGTCATGAGTCAGTCAGTCAATCAATCAATCAATCAGTCAGCCATTTAATCAGTCAATCAGTCAGAATAGTGTTGTAGTGTTGCCGTGTGACTTCTGCATACGACAACGGCCGCACGCACAAGTCGCCGGTCTATACGCTTGTGTCGGCTGTACGCGTTACGATGATTGTAAAACGATACAACTATTGTTAGAGCCCTTTGCGACAACGACGAACCCCCGTCTGTGTCTTCTCATACAAACCCCACGCCCTCCTCCCTCTGATCAGCTTGACCTCGATACCTATCTTACTCTCACCAATGCAGGCAACCAACCACAGTACCGGCAACCAACAACAGAAGGAGACAGCAGGACACGAGGGAGAGGCGTAACACAGACGCGCGAACAATAAGAAACAAACATTCGGTGTGTGAACAAACCTGGTCAGGCGGTGAGAGGGGACGGCCACATAAAGAGAGATCATGCAGTTACGTACAGGTCACGCAGTGTGTCACGCATGCACAGGATCTTCGAAAAGATGTATCATCCATCTAACGCCTGCCTCTGTCAATAGCGCAGTTTAGTTTTGGCGTGCGAGTGTCTGAGGGGGTTTGGGGCTGATGCTACAAGGGCGAATCAACGAATGTCCGCTGTTGGATATAGGTAATAGTCTACCGCTGCCGCTCTCGGCGGCCTGCCTGCCTGATTAATGTTGATTGTGAGCGTGTGAACGCACCGAAACGCGCAGTGTCGGAGTAAATACGCATAATGTAAGATGAGGACGAGATGACGTCCGACAAACAAGCTGACAGATTGCTTGATGTTTAAATAAATAAGATTTTAAATTTTTTGCTAACACTAACTATCTCCGGGTTTTCTTCGCTGGCTCACCGTAGGGTGGCCTGATTATGTATATACTTGTATGTATGCATGTCTAGAGGGAGACATCTTCGTTCCAATGCAACAGAAAGCGTTTCAGGAAGCTCCGGTTTCGCTGGCTAAACTCTGTTTATACGCACGAGTGGATAAGATTATATGCCGGAAGTGTTTCTAAATTGTCGACAGGAACAAGCATCTATACAGTTGCATAAGGCTGACTGGTAAGAAAGTACAGCCAGCTAATGTTCATGCAATTAATTATGCTTTATAACACCCCAGTTGGGTAAACTATGTACATATACATTAAACACAACTAGTGTCTTCTTTCACGTCACTGGCTCTTGCGTCGTCTTGCTATTTCAACCCGTGGGCTGCAAACGCCGTCGTTAGATGTCTACTCTTCGATCCGGCTGCTAGCCAGGTCGTACTTCTCATCGCTACTACGGTGTATATTCCTATGTTGATTTCCCTTAATTCATTTTCCCCGCGTTCACTTTATAGTGTAATCCTCAACCGCTCTTGTCAAGGCAAACCCCATCGTTACTGTGCTCCTGTATCATTCGAGTCCCCCCTCTAAGATTATGCACCTTTGTATTTCTAAATGAATTAGCTAACCCCAAAGCTCGTTTTATAGAGAAAATTCTAATCTTTGTCCAGTCACTGCAGACCAGCCTCCTCTAATTTCTGCCACATGAGTGATATACCGAATGTTGCTATTGGTTCTGCTTTAGTCTTGAAAATGAGCAAGCGGTAAGAATTGACAACATTTGTGGGCTTTTAGTTGCTGCTGCTGCTCAATTTGCTTTTTCTTCACGGCTTTATGTATATTTCGGTTTCGGAAACCGCTCCAGTTCGGCTTTATAGTGACCTTAGGTAATTATCTTTATTGATAAACTGTAGTACATTGCTCCTAGCTCGAAGAAAGACGTCTTTCGCCAATCGACTACCTTTTTGAAACGTAACTTCTATTGTCGTATGCTAGTCAATGCTAAGCCCTATCTCGTTCGTTTAGTAAATTAGTCTCTCCAGTCCCAAAGTAGCTCTAAGTAAGCTCCTGGTTTAGATCGCAAATTCTCTACATTTTACATTAAAGCACTTACCCATTTTCGGATCTACCCCTGGCTCACCCATTCATACCGAAGAGATAATAGTACCGAAAAAAGCAACGGGCAGAGTCTGTCGCCCTGGGCTATTCCCGTTGTTTGCGAAACTCCTTCTACAATCCTCATACCACTGTTAAACATACTGTGCTCTACTTACGAAAGGTACCTATACATTTTAGCAATCTACGAGGAACCCCTTCAATGGCTAACGTCCCTCTAATTCGCTTCACGGCGCTAGATCAAATGTGGCTGCGTATAACGGTTTCCTCGGTTCCCATTAAATAAGTGTTCGAAATGTATGTTAACAATTACCATCACGGCCGTTTGTGTAGACTTTGATCTTCTATATTCTTTCTCTTGGTGCCGCTTTCATATCTTCAAAGAAGTACTCAAGTCTATTTAATATTATCTCCTAGAATATCTAATAGAGGCAACCCTTAAGTGCTATTTCTTTTTAAGCTTCTGGCTCTATTAATTGTGACTGCTCGAGGTATCTATTCTGAGCGGATTCCGTGTCTTTGCCCCAAGGCGCACTGTATAGTATTTTTTTTTTCGGCATAGTGTCGGCTCCCGCAGCACACGAACAAAGTGCTTAATCAGTCGCTCAGTCTCCACTGGGCACTGCCGTTATGTTTTTTGTTGTAGCAACTTGTGAGGTTGTCTCTCTGCTTCTTGCAGCAGTTCCTGCTCTTGGTTTTCCTAGTACTTTTACTTTTCTATCTTGTATGACCTTTGCGTCATTTTCCTCATCATTACCGCAAGCGGAAAAATCTTCACGTATTGTTCCGGTCCCCGGCCTACGACTTCCCTTCTTCCTGATGCTGCTAAGCTTCAATGCCATCCCGATGGGTATGTGTCTCGCTTCTTTCGGAAAGTATGCACCTTTTACGAAAAACGTTGTATCATTCACGTTTCCGTCTGTGACAAAAAAACGTCGATAAATAATGTCCGAGTGCTATATTCAAAGGTATTTTGACCTGACTTTAGCCAAACCATGATAGGTTCTCTCATAATTTCAGTGGACTTCACAACTGCCGGTTCTACATGGGGTGCTACAATTTCAACACTGCCTCCTTGCCGCTACCGTTAAGAGGTTTTTTCTAACTTAACACAAATATTCCTAACTTATTTTCAATTTCTACTCATATAGATACTGAAACCCCTACTGGGGCTGCTCCGTCGCTCAACAATCTTAGCTAGTTCGTCATATACGTAAAAGCTCGTTAAAGTAAAAGGTTTAACAGTTCACGACGCTCGTACAATGCATAAACGAACCAGTTCAAACATGATGTGTTGAATGTTCGCTTAAAGTTGTCTTTGGAAAACAAAACGGAGGCTCCCAGCATATAATCTTCTTAAACAGTCTATTAGCACGTTTACAAATATAGAACAAATTCAAACTAAGCAAATACATGTATATACGGTACATTCACTGAATTTTCGAACTGAATTTTCTAAGCCACTATTAGGCGCGCAATAGTTTGCAGACACTGCAGGTCTTGACCTAGTGTAGATCAGTTTTTGCTTACGCGTGACGGCACCGTGTGCGACTGAGCAACATCAAATATGTTACCCTCATGGCCGAGAATCGAGTAATAGTATTTATAATACCATGAAGCTGTTGTTGGCGAAACAGATGTGATCGTTTTGAATCACTGCCCCTGTACACCTGAACGAAACCTAACTGTAGAAGCTGTATGGTGGATGTTCGCATGCGGTCACTAATGTCACTGATGTTCGCTTGCTTCATGTGTCGGCACAGTAGATTCTGTTGTCGTAGCCGCAGCAGCCGTCATAGTAATCGAAGTAGTATCCCATGTATATGTGGGTAATACGTTTGTTGTGCATTAGTGTGTATGTGTGCGTGTGTAGATGAGGTATCGTGATGTCGGGGCTGATAGGAATGGAGGAAAAGGCCTCACTGTATCAGTGACCGAGGGGGGCCTCTGACATACCCACTTTGGAGCACGGATTCTTTTCTTCGGCAGCAGCAGAAGCAGAAGAAGCGACGAAGCAGCACGAGAATACTGTCTCGTCGGCAGTCGGCGAGCGCCGCTTGGCATTCGTACGAACACACGCTTCGTAAGGGAAACGAAAAGAACTACCGTCTACCCTGTTTCTTACGATGAGAATTATTATTATTATTATTATTATTATTATTATTATTATCCGATCCCCCCTCCGCGAAAATCTACACTTCGTGCGAAGACTCCGCCACCTCCTGAAACAGGATCTTCTAAACAAGTCAAGGCCGCTTTTCGCCGCCCTTCCAAGCGCCATCGCAGATTGGCTCCGAGTGAACTGGTTCCGCGCGGCCGCGCCGTCACCCGTGTTCGGGCGCGCCCACCTAAGTCGACCGACGACCTTGATTTCGGTTCTTTGTCCAAGGCCGTGTCCATGCTCGCTCGCATCAACCCGAAACTAGGCGTCACTCTTCGAGGCATTGTGAAGGCACTGCGTCCCCTGCTCGCCCTAGCACCGTTGCTGCAAGGCTTGGTGTCTCCCGCACCGGCTCCCAAATGATGAACCCTGAGCCCACTCAGTCCCTCGGCGCAGCCCCCATCCCCCTCGTCTGTCCGTTTCAGTAGCAGGTAACCCTCCCGTAAGGGTCACTTGCCCCACATTGAGAGTCGTGTCTGAACACGAAGTTACGCTCCTTGGCGCACCGCTCCTATCATCTGCACTGTCGAGTCTACTCGACCCCATGATAGACAGATTGTGGGCGATGCAAGAACGTCTGCCTCTGGTCGGAGCCCACCAAGGGCTTTACCTACTCCGCTCGTCGTTCTCCGCGTGTCGCATCGTACATATCATACGATCCATGGACTGTTCGAGTACATTCAACCAGCTTCTCCAACCATTCGACGACCAGGTGGTGGAGGCCCTCGAGACGGTTTTGGGTCTGAACTTACGACCACGAGAGGTGCGCCAGGCGGCTCTCCCCACCTCCATGGGCGGCCTTGGTCTTCCCTCGGCCCGCTCCTTGGCCCTGCCGTGGCCGCTTCGATGCACGCTACGTCAGGTCATGTCCAACGCCTGCTCCCGCCGAGGGCTTGGGCATTGTTTGAGGCAACTCGCGACGCTATAGCGGCTGGACTCCAAGCTTCACCGCCTGATATGAATAGACTTGCCTGCCAGAGGGCCTGAGCCGAGAAGGTACACAAATCTTCGCTTACTGAGTTGCTTGAAGAATGCGGTGACGACCAGTATAGAGCGCGCCTCCTTGCCGTCGCTCCCCCTGGAGTGAGCGACTGGCTACACGCACTCCCCGCTGACTCATTGGGTACCCGCCTTGACGACCAATCCACCCGGATCTGCGTTAAACTGAGACTGGGAGCTGATTTGGTAGAGCCACACAGATGCACTTGTGGCGAGCCTGTCGGACGCCTGGCCAGACACGGCCTGTCTTGCGCTCACTCGGCGGGCCGGCGCCCACGTCACACCGCTCTGAATGACATTCTTGCAAGGTCGTTGCGAAAGGCCGGAATCCCTTGCGTCCTGGAACCGCCTGGTCTTTCTAGAGACAATGGCAAGCGGCCCGACGGCTTGACTTTGATACCTTTCTACAAGGGTCGTTCCCTGGTGTGGGATGCGACGGTGACCGACTCTCTGACCCCCTCCCTTGTCGGTCCTGGCGCTTCTCGCCCAGGAAGTGCCGCTTCCCGCGCCGAGACATCAAAGATAAGAAAGTATGCGAACTTAGGCCGGGCGTACCACTTTTCACCCTTCGCATTCGAGACGCTGGGTGGCCCTGGGCCCCTTACAACAACGCAAATTTCCCAGGTTGGCGACGCTTTACAGCAGGCTACGATAGACAAGAGGGCGGGCACTTTCTTCTGCCAACGGCTTTCCCTAGAGCTTCAGAGAGGTAACGCGATTTCGGTGCTCGGAACTATGAAAGACTGGATGGACCCGCGTCTTCGCGTCATTATTATTATTATTATTATTATTATTATTATTATTATTTATTTTCATTAATATGTGTTAGGACAATACAATTGTGAGGTGTGAATGTGTATCCTCGTTATTTCATGGTTACCATCTATCTGTTCTCAGCCCATCGCACCTAATATCGACGGCATTTCCTCTGCAAACTGCCAGTGAAAGCAGCTGCCTCAGAAATTCGTCTTCGCGTATATCCCCGGTGTTTGCTCGTATTCGATCACCTAAGTCTTTTATAAATTTCCTTGTACTTCTGCTGACCGGGCCCATTGTTTCCATTGCAATCGGCACGAAATTGTATCTAGGCTCTAACTCTGTGTATTTACGCCACTTTTCTTTTTCTGCGTGTTCGGCAACCCATCCCGCCTCCGTCGCGCTGTGGCATAAATAAGACGGTGCGGCCGTGCAGGATACTGTCGCATCCCAAACCAGACATTTGCCTTTTTCCCACGGCGGAATGGTCACACCGTCGGGCCTTTTATCGTCATGAAGTCCAAGTCTGGGTTCCAGCATGCTAGGTATTCCTGCTCTCCGGAGAGCTCTATTATTATTATTATTATTATTATTATTATTATTATTATTATTATTATTATTGTTATTATTATTATTATTATTATTATTATTATTATTATTATTATTATTATTATTATTAACATAGATAGCATAAGAAGGCAACGAATTAGCCAATGACAACAGCAACATTATCAGCAATAGCATCGAGCATTCTAGTTGTTATGATGACAAAAGTGACATTAATGTTAACAATAAATAACAAATCTAGTGATTTGCGGAAACGAAGGTAGGTCACACATCAGCAATAAATAACAACTACTAGAAAGACAGCAACAACAGCGGTGACAACAATATCCAGCGAAAGTAATACATTATCAGATATTGCAGTAGATACAAAAAACTAGCACTAGCAACAAATTGTAACCGATTAAACAAACAACAAAAACAACAGATATGATAAAACAACATACCTGTTTTTTTCTTACGTACGAATAGAGGTTGATGACGCCTATTGGCGCAATGGCAGTGCCATTACCTACCAACGGCTGGCTGGCTGGCTTGTTAAAAGACTGAATGCATTACGTCTAGATCTACATACAAGAAAAGCACTAAGTAGCTTGGGTCTATGTCAGCGTTGAATCGGGCGTCTGATGAAAATGGCTGCCAACCTATCGCTGGTGCTTACCTAGCCCACAGCGCAGCTGCGGCTCAGAGCACTTCACGGACCCGATGCTAGGACACTCACCAAGCAAAAAAATAATATATATATATATATATATATATATATATATATATTCAGGTTAACAGATTAAACAAGAGTTTCGAGCTAAACCAGCGTGAGAATATCTGTTACTCTCTTTGAGGAACAATGACCTACCGCTATACTAATAAATGTCAATCACACATGTCCGTTACATTGCACAGAAAATATGTGGATCGATAATTGAGGCTAACTTAACGAATTGCAGCAATACTGCAAGGAACAACGAAAATTTAAGGACATCGAAAGATTGAGGGTAGGATTTTTCTAAAACGTCTTTATCCGTTGCATATACAATATATGTT
This sequence comes from Dermanyssus gallinae, assembly GCA_003439945.1. NCBI lineage: Eukaryota > Metazoa > Arthropoda > Arachnida > Mesostigmata > Dermanyssidae > Dermanyssus > Dermanyssus gallinae. The sequence continues at coordinate 34,626 of QVRM01001783.1, read as the reverse complement.
TCTATAAGTTCGTTGTAACGCTCATCATATCAAGCGTGTCCTTTATTACGCGTACTTAGCTCTGTTTTCTGATAAGCTGATTAATTTTCTTGTCTAGCTTTTAATACGTAGTGCTCAGGTAGTTTTACAATGCAGCGACTCGACCTCGTCTTTCCGAGAGTTCAGAATTCGATAGCCGTTGAGTTGTGTGTTCCACTGCAAAAGTTTATACCGGCGTTTCTTAGAGTGCGTCGCTCTGCTTAGAGACCTCCTATGTAAGTTATATGCGACAAAGTCCTAAATTAGAAGGGGCAGGTCATCTATGTATAAAACTTTGTGAACTTTAAAAAATCAGCATATATCAGATAAACTTATAATTATTTAATAATTATCCTACTCTGATATTCGTATTTGCATGTGTAATCAACATATTTACTGGAATCAGGGATTTATGATCGATTCATCGTTGGCGATGCGTCAAAGGTAACATAGGTGGTACAAGCGGTAAGGAAAAACGAGGAAAGTCAGCAGGAAAAATAACAACACTACGCAGGTAAAGATAGGCCATAATAATTTGTAGTATCTCCAGGCTTTTTTGCGGCATGGTGATTTCGGTACAAGGGAGGGTAACTAGCAGTCAACTAATACGCCAGAGTTTCCGGATAAGTTGCTCAAGTTGTGCAAATTTAGCCAAACACATGTTTAGCTATATAAGCGTCGTTTTGCGAAGAATCCAGCAGAAGTGGCGTGCCTACAGCTGCATGTCGTTATTGCTGCAGAACATGATTCACGCGAAACATCACAACGAAGGGGGGACAATACAGCGCATTAATCAGACACTATATATATATATATATATATATATATATATATATATATATACTACAATGAAACTCTGGCATATATGGCGAAGAACCTAGCAGGAACGTTAAACACGTAACACGCATTATCACATCGTCATGTGTGGCTAACCACGGGCAGGCGATTTGTAGCAAACACCGGCAAAAGTATTAACATGTCAACCTGTTGGGATTGTTGTTGTGGTCAGATGCTGAAGCAGTCGAGGAATATGCATTCTAACAAAATACCACCTTCACAAAGCATCGACGTGCATAATCTACTTGTACCATTAATGTTTTTTTTATGTCAGCAAGGAGACGCTGCGAAATCGGAATGCTTGGAATGCGCTGCCGGAAGGGGGGGGGGGGGGCGAAGGGTAAGCTGTATTAAGCTCACAACGAGAAAGCTCCATGATGACAAGCAGTGTGCGCAGGTGACATCGAGGCGCACTTTTTAAATAGCGATACGTCTACTGTGAGTAAACACGCCCTTCCTATCTCTCATTGACTCTGCAACTTCGGAGGCTGTAGCTCGGTGCTCATTATTGAGTGACAAGCGGAGCCAAGCGGATACATAAAAGCTAGCATAGTGGTAGTCAGTTTGATTGGCATATGTTTTTTTTATTTTCAAACAATCATTTATTAATAAAAGTTGATGAGCTGTTGTACAGAGGAGACGTGTTCAACATTTGCTCCCACTAATTTGACTCGTTTACCTTGTTGCAAGTGTGCCAATTGCAAGATTGGCATATATTGTATCTATAAAGCTTATATCTTGTACTCGATGACTAGATGAGTAGTCAGTACTCTTAGCGGAAATTGACTATATTTCGAAATCCGAAATCCGAAAAGAAATCCGTCCGCCTATATTCTCGAAACGTTTGCGCCTAATGTTGGTTCAACGACAAATGCGCCTTGTTTACATGAGCTTGTTGCAAAACAAAATAAAGTTTAAAACCAACTCGCAGCTTGCTATGATGGTAGAATTTTGCAGCTCGTGCAGGAGTGCTCTCAACGACCAACTCAATGGAAACTCTGTTTGCGTTGTTCGTTTATCGTTCCGCCACGTTCTCGGCTGCATCGTCTTCATATGTTTCGTGCACGAACAAATCGATAGATTAATGATGAAGCAATGCTATTTATCCGTTGTTCGATTCGCTTTCCACTTCTGTGGCTGTTGTGTTTGTCGTCGTCGTCATTAACTAGCGTGTTTAAGACGCTAGAAATAGGTGTGGAAAGCGCAAATGACACTTCTCGGCCCACTGGAGTAGTTCATACCAAAAATCGAATCCACGCATCCGGCGTCACAGCTGTTTGGCTACCGCAGCCGAAAGCCGTTATATAACTAGATAACAAAAAAAAAACATACTGTTCGGGCTGACCCCCAGCCAAGATTATTTAACGTCCACGGGACTGCTTTTCGCATTGCTGTTCATCAGCCGGACCCCGATTAGATACAGATGTGCAACGGTGGGGCTCGAACTTGCGCACCTGCTATGTGTCCTCTTCGGTCACAAGGCGCCGACGAATGCACTACGCCCCCACCGGGCTCGGCTATGCCACTAGATAGTATCATCGTAGTATAGTCTCAAGTTAGCACGTGTTACCGGTCGTAGAAATTTCTAGCAACAAAGAACAGTTCCATTATTCAATTCAAAATTCAATTCAATTCAAACAGTTTATTCATTCCAACACACGTTCCTTACAGAACATCCGTGTTTCATACATTGTAGTATTTGTCATCCCAGTTTTCAAAAAAAAAAAAAAAAAAAAAAAAAAAAATAATAATAATAATAATAATAATAATAATAATAATAATAATAATAATAATGATAATAATAATAATAATAATAATAATAATAATAATAATAATAATAATAATAATAATAATAATAATAATAATAATAATAATAATAATAATAATAATAATAATAATAATAATAATAATAATAATAATAATAATAATAATAGTAATAACCTGCATGTCTTAAAATGTGTTATCGATCGGTACGTTGTTCACTGAGTAATTTTTGATGCCATCTCTTCTTAAATAAATTAAGTGATCTACATTCTCTTAATTCAGTATCGAGAGCGTTCCATAATTTGGCTATGGCTATATCAGGTGATTTAAGTCTATAGTTGCGATACGTATTGGGGATTCTGAGTGGTGGGCTGTTACGATTTCTGTTGGTGTTGGACTCAAAATAAAATGATAAATCTGGCGGTAAAATGCCACGGAAGTTTTTATATGCAAGAATACCTAATTCAAATTTGTAAAGTGATGGTATTTTAAGTAGTTTGTGGATAGCGAACAGATGAGTTACACTTTCATCCCTCCTATAGCCAAAAATTGCCCTTAAAGCATTATTCTGTGCAATCTGTATCTTATTTATGAGTGTTGCAAGAGTTGACCCGAATAGTGGCAAACAATATGTTATATAACAAAGAAATAACGATTTATATACAATCAACAATACATCAGTGGATACGCCAATGTTGCTTAGTTTGCCCAACTGAGGCACAATCTGTTCAAGTTTCTTAATTAAGATATTTATGTGATTTCGGAATGAGAGTGAAGGGTCTAGGGTTACACCTAAGCATTTGTATTCAAATGCTTGTTGTATATTAGTATTATCTAACGTAATTGTTATTGTCTGGTTCATCGATCTTTGCCATGGACTAAAAAGTAGCATTTTTGTCTTTTTAGTATTTAAACACAGTCTGTGCTTTAAATACCAGTCAGAAATAAGTTTAAGTTGGCCATTAGTGTATTCGATATCGCGAGCCAGGCTTTGTAATGAAAGTGGGCAAAGAAAAGTTACGTCATCTGCAAATGCGATAGCTTTTAGTTCGCTTGCCATTAGAAGCGAGTTCATAAATATTTGGAATAATGTTGGTGAGAGGCTGGTCCCTTGCGGTGTACCGAGGTGCGGGGAGCATGGCGATGACAGATTGTCGCCGTTTCTAGTTATCTGCACCCTTTCACTCAAGTACGAATTAAAGAATGCTATGGGTCCTTCACTGAATTTTAGTTGTGTGAGTATTTTGATGAGTATATTTTTATCTACTGAATCAAATGCCTTTTCAACGTCAACAAAGATACCGGCAACTATTTGATTGTTTTCCCAGGTTTTAGTTATATATGCTTGAAGATGTGTGAGAGCTAAGTTAGTGTTACATTTACTACGAAAACCAAATTGCATTGGACTAATAAAGTGTGTATCATGGAGGTATAGGCGAATCTGATCATTATTATTAGTCAGTATAGTAGCAATAAAATATTTTGATAATGTCGTAAGCCGTGAGTTGCTCTCTCTCTCTTTCCGTACTCGAGTATACTACTTATCTACATATATGTATATAAATGGTTTCCGAATTTTAGTGCTTCCTACTAGCGTTGCAGTACATGACATGAGTAATACATGTAAGCTTCGTTACTGCTAAAAGGTTAAGACTGCACAAATAGCAGCTAGAACTAAAACATTTTTAAGGAGGTTGCTTTTAATTCTAGACTATCCTCCGTCCCCTACGGGCTTGGAACTTAACCCGAGGTATATCTTCAATGCACCGAGGGCCGGACATGTTAAGATATCTAGGGTTTCCTTAACAGTCCTTGTGGCAGCATGGCCGCTGACTCTCAGCGGTATGGCTGTTTATCATCTATTCTCAATGAGCATCGCTCAAAGAAACTTCGATCAACAACACGGACCGAACCGGCGACAACAAATAGCAGCTGCAATGTAACACGTCTAAGCTGTCATCTGAGAGATGAACATGATGTGGCTTGCAGTCGATATCGCATTATCCTACAACGTTGATTGCTTGTGCCAACATCGAGCCCCAGTGCCAAAACCTCTCTCCTGCACGACTAAGTCAAACGCATTTAGAAAGCCATTTTTGCTGGAATTAAGTCGCGTACAAGAGTGATTTGACCGCGGTCTGGAGTCTAGACTTAACTAACTAGAGACTCTTAAGTCGACGTCGACTTGAGAAATCCCGTCGTAGGTTCTAGTTCAAAGCTAGCCGTGTCAGCTTTTTATGGTGTTACTACCTGACGTCAACGTCACGGCTGCTCAGCATTGCTTACCGCAAGGCGGAACGTTACGAAAAATGCCAACGACTATCTAGGAACACATATGATCGTCAAGAGCCTACTATCAAATGAAATACAATTGAGCAAAATACTAAAATTAAATTCGGTACAAGCACGGATTACGTCGTACGAGTAAGACGTTCTACTAATTGCACATGGGCATAATTATTGTCATAGACTTTTGTGGAAACTGGATCGAAACACATAGTTTTCCCACAAACAATATATTATACATTATATATATATATGGGGTATTATTATGAGGTAATGAAGGGGTCGGGTGCTGCTGGCTACAGCCGGAGCAAATCATGGTGCTGCAAATGTCGATAACTCGTTTTTACGCTGACCAGCGGTTGCCGATATGCCGTTATTTCATCTGCAAGCGTTGCGAATAGACAGACAGTGGTTACTGATTTCCACGTAACCACCGCTTTGTCATCGACCTAGGTGTGAGATATTCCCAGACGGCTGCACGTCAAGGCGAACGCTAGAAATCCGCAAGGGACGCAAGCAAGCCGGCTCAAGACAAAATAGCAAATAAAACGCTGAGCAAAAAACAAATTGTTGTGCTTTAGACGACTCGAACTGACCACACTGTGGTGCCGCTGTAAAGCTGTCGTTTAGAGAACGATTACTATCATATTGAAGTGGCGTTTAGCTTGCTTTTTTCTCGGAGATCTAAGTCTGTAGAGCCCGGCCGAATCACGTAGCAGTCAACAATAGCCTGCTGACTACTGGTGCTTTGTACTGTGTAGTATACATGACTAACGTGCGTCAGCAAATCGCCTGTGAAGATACGAACGGCATCATTCAACGCTCTGACTCGGAGCACACAACGCAGTCAGTTTGTATAAGAGTACTCGGCGGTTAATGCTATCAAAAGCACTTTTCTGGTTAGTATCGACACAATCAAACATTTTTATAAGTGTTGTGAAGATACATGGCCCACAGTTAAATATCGGTAAGCAACTGTGTGCAAATACGCCAGTTGGACACGAACGTACGAGCATGTTGCGCAGCATCGAGGTTATTGGCGAGTCATCGTCTTTAAGAAATGAGTACAAGCGGGGTACACGTTTATTTATGAAAACACCACAAACCACCGAACACTGAGAGACATTTCGTACCATGCCGTACACACTTCCTAGGGATGGAGCCTTAACCCCTACGGTCGATCAATGATCTTCGAAATACGCTTCTGCACACAACCCTCGCTAAATGTTAGTACAGTACACCCAACCATCAAAAAGGATGGCGCTATCCTTTTTGAGAGCCAAAGAGAGCGGCTTAAGTCAGATTCGTTCCACACGGGAAACTTGTGTGGGCATTTTGACATGCGGGACCCCCCCCCCGCGAGACTAACCCAATTTTAGATAGCAAACAGGCCGTACATACGTAGATGTAAATAAACAGTTGATAGGAAGATGTAGATGGTCGGTAGACAGGTTGATATATGTGAATTAATAACAGATCGTTTAATTCATAAGTTTTCAATTTAGTATCTCTAACCTAATTTGCTTATCCTTAAAAAGTCGCCTATTGAAGGCCGGACGTGTTGAGGTATCTAGAGTTCCCCAGCAGTCCTTGTGGCCGCAGCCTGGCTTTGGCCCGTGACTTTGAGCAGCAGAATGGTTTACCATCTATTCTCTATGAGCATCGCTTAAACAAAACATTCGATCAACAACAGGGCGCATCCCACCGGTGAGAGACACCCCATAGATAGATGACAATAGCCATGCGTACTAGTGCATTAGCCGTCTTCTCAGTCCGACGGGTAGATGTAAATAAAATAATAATAGTAATGTTTTTTATAATAAATTGTCATTTTTATCATAATTTATTTGATTACAGAATTAATAATAATAATAATAATAATAATACAGAAACAAATTGTGTTTGAAGCACAACGTTTCTTCGTTTTGTCTGCTAATGTAGTTCGCGGTCGTGCATGATGGCCACTGCTTGACGGAACGCAAAGGTCATGAAGTTCCTTCTTCATGGCAGCGGAAGCAGATGCTCCGTGTTGTTAGTGTAGGTTACGAACATTGCTAGAACAAATGATCTAAGATGTACTCAGAGTGCTGAGCAGTATGCATGCTGATAGTCTTCGCAGTGATAGTACCGTATAGTATACCACGGCAACCAGTATACCACAGTGAAACGGCGGTGACTCCTTCCTTTGCCAAGTTGCCGGTTTTGCCGGCACGAGCGGCGCCGAAATGCAGCCTCGGGCTTGCCCAGAGGTTGCAGAAAACCACTGGCTGACAAAATACGCTTACGACGTGCACGTATTCTGCGTACGTGAACGTATGACGTAAACATATCTACCTACCGACCACCCCGGGCAATGGCCCGCACTGCACGGCCCTCGCCCGAAATACAGATTATAGAATTGACTCCGCTGAACCGAGTGTTCGTTCGTCGCGCCGCAACCCACGCTGAGACGATGGTGACAGACAGAGAGACAGGCAGACAGCACACTCACAGTACTTGTTGACGATTGGCAAGCAGCAAGTTGGTAGTGATGGTCATCACAATGATGTGGAATACCCAAAGGTAGAGAGGCCAAGCTGACAAGGTGAAAATTGTGATAACAACAACAACAACAAAGAGAGTAACAAGAACAACAACAACAATAACAACGACGATGTCTTTAAACGGCACAAAAAACGGCTCGGTTAAAAACGATTAAATTAAAGAATGTCTTTTTTGTGTGTTCGTGGTCGTCAAAGTTGTTGTTGTTGTTGCTGATGTCACCTAAAGATGTAGCAGCAACAACAACAATAACAGCAACAACAACAACAAAAATAACAGCAACAACAATAACAGCAACGGCAACAACAGCAACAACAACAACGCAAACCAAGGGTTCGACGGCAAGTATTGCTGGTGACATGCGACCCCGTCGTTGTCGTCGTCGTCGTCATTGTCGTTGCAGTCTTAAATGCTGCAACAACTCGGGGAGGTGGTGGCAAAGCACGAACGATCAAAAGCGGAAGTCAGTTGTCAATCGGGGGGGGGGGGCGGGGGGGGAGGTCAGCACCTTCATTCTTGCGCTTTCCCACTACGACCCCGACTACACCGCACCCCCTCCCCCTCCCCCCCACTACGACAACGGCAGCGGCAGCAGCAGCAGCAAAAGTATTATCATATAGAAGCAGTAACAACAACAACAACATAAGCAGCTGCTGCTGCTGTTGCACCGTGACTCAAGCTGAGGCAAGCCACTCACTCACTCATTCACTGACTGCGTGAAACGAACGTTCGAAAATGTAATCTGCAACCATTGTCGTTAGGATGGCTACAACGCCGCCGAAGAGCCGAACGAGACACAGACAGAACGAAGAATAGAGAAAAAAAAACTTTGAAGAAGAAAAATATGGAGAACATACGAACCGTACTATATATATATATATATATATATATATCTATATTTGTCTGAGTGTAGCCGATGCAGCAATGGGAGGGGAACGCGACGCTTAGACGCTGGGGCTAATATGCCTCGATTCGCAACCCTTTGGCGTCGGCGACGGCAGCATCATTGATAACGTCAACATTGTTGGTCAACAGCGACTTCGACTTAGGTGAGGAGATAGCGATGACAACAATAACAATGACAACAACAACAGCAATGACGACAAAAATACCTACAGCAGCAACAACAACGACAATGACAACAAAAATAGGTACGGCAGCAGCAGCAATGACACAACCCCCAACACTATAATGGCTATGATAACAATAATAATAATAATCATAGAATAGTAGTTGATATTGTTAAGAGCTGTATTTGGGAAAGGGATGGGCCACCGAACTCATCGCTTGCGTATTCGTGGTCGTCTACCGCAAAAACGATTGCTACCTGACAAATTGTTGTTGTTGTTGTTGTTGTTGTTGCTGATGCTGTTAAAATGTCGTTATGTATACCGGCTACGAAAACGATCCGTCTGACTACATGACAATTTTCAATATTATCGCTGGTTCGCTGTTAAACTTCAGCAACAAGTAAGCATCGTTAAGGGTTAGCTCAACCGTACGCTTGATTGCGGCAACTCTGCTGCGTTTAAGTCCTATATATATATATATATATATATATATAAATGGGTGTGTGTAAATATCCCTATATTGTCACGTTTGTGGTGCCGCCCTTCCGGTCGCCGTGGTCACGGACAGAAACATACCGATCGCGCTTAGTTCACATCAACTCAGAACCACGGCCAACGCGATTGTTGTTGTTATTGTTGTTGTTGTTGCGGATATTTCATTGCTACCAATTCGTTGTTTGTGCTGTGCAACTCATGATTGTTGCCAGCAATGTTGCTCATTGAGTTGAATACACTTCCGTTTCTCTACTCTGGCTCTCACGCTCTCTTTCTCTTTCTCTCTCTCTCTCTTTCTCGCTCTCTCTTTCTCTATGACCATTATCTGCTCTTATTTGAGCTGAAGCTATTTACTCGCCTTCTGCTTAGCCTTTGTCTGTTCAGCGAGTCCCTTCTCTCGTCCAGCCTCTCCCCATTCCGACGTTTTGTTCATAACGCGCGCAACTTTCCACTGTGTCTCTTTGTAGCTTTAGCGACGTGCAACCAGGTCAAGACTATTATAATAATAATAATAATAATAATAATAATAATAATAATAATAATAATAATAATTATTATTATTATTATTATTATTTAGTAACCTTAGTCCTACACAAATCACCGGCCAGTACAAATACACTCGACATGTACAGAGCATTCAGGGAAGACCGAAACGTACATTTTGTTATGTGTAACTACACAGGTGGACCTGCTTTTCGCTCAGAGAAATGGAAGCGTGCCTTCCAAAATAACCGACCATTATTGTGCAGGGTAACATGGCATGGCTATCACCATTATATGTGCCTCAAAGGTGAATGTTATGATATTAACGACTGTGTATGTAAGTTTTGTGGTGAGTGCAATATCTGTCGATATCATGTACTACAATGTTCGGCATTAGACTCTTACTCGTTACAGGCGCGTGTGAACGAGATACTGTTATAATTTCGTAGCAAACCATGTGTGTCAATCCAATCCTACTACCAACAACTATGGTGAATAAATATGATGTGTTAGTTATTATTATTTTTGCTCAGTTAGTATAATTGCGACGTGTGAACGTCCGTTTGACCTTCATTGTTCACTAGCCGCCCATAATGAAAGCCGGTATCCTCCTCTACAAACAACCTTAAAGATAGCAACTGCGTCAAAAATTGTGCTTCGCGTCGATTTCCCTATGATCTCTTAAATATCTTGGAGGAAAAAGACAGTTCGCTTATCGATAGGTCTCAGGGTTATTATTATTATTATTGGATTTGAGTTGCGACGATGCTAAGCCTAATCAGAACATTTTTGAGAGGTTGTACCTAATCCTCCGACCGGCCGTGAGGAAAACTAGGGCATCTTTAAGCGGCACCCTAGGCTGGACATGTTAGTATATCTGAGGCTTCTCCAACAGTCGTTGTGGTAGCAGCATGGCCGCTGACGTTCAGCGGTATGGCTGCTTGTCATATATTTCCAATGAGCATGGCTCAATGAAAATTCGATCAACAACAGGGATCGAACCGGCGATACTCCCGGTAGAAATGATAATCATGATTAGTGCACTGGGCCCTAGACCACGCCGCCATGCCTAACAAATCAGAACCATTTTTACTATTTTCTTGGTTTTTATCAATAATAATCGATTCAGCTACTGGACGGGCAATCAAGCGAGCGTGCTGTATCCATCATAAGCGTATGTATTTGCGTTCGCTTGAAAAAAGATTACCTTACGCAAGTCAGGGAGCCGTGTATCATATATTTGTATTATTGTCATACTAATATTGATTTGACAATAATTTATATAGTCGTGGGCTTGATTCCAGCCAAATGGCAGCTTTTCTGCGCTTATTGACTTGCTAGCGCTTTCGATTATATCGGGCGCTCTGTATTCAGTGTAGACTTATGTCGCACAGAATTAATATTATTAAATTATGTCCTATTAAACTACTTTAATATATATATATATATATATATATATATATACATATATATATATATATATATATATATATATATATATATATATATATATATATATATATATACAGGGTGTTCCTATTTGTGTGTCCAAAACGCTAGGATATGGTCAAACTCGGTGAGAAAATCATTTTTGCCAATGGGTGGAAGCCGGGAAAACGTTTTGTTTAGGAGTGAGGATGAAATTTATAAAAGCAGTTATTCTGTCTTTTTTCTCCTACTTAGTTGTGCAAAATCTACGTTTGCGGGAGAAGCAGTCAGCGCACAAAGGAACCGATTATACCGGCGTGTTTGGCGGAAAATTCTGCACAATAAAGTATACTGTCGAAAAAGCTTAGTTACTTGGCAACTACGTAACGCAGCACCATCACTTTGGTACGAATGTAGTGGGCATTAAATCTGCTATTGCCTGAGAGTAGTCTTTTGGACGTGCATTTTTGGTCGTAATGGAAAAAATTACGATGTTGCACAAAAAAGCGTTAACGTAACATTTTGACTTATTATGACTTTCCTTCATCTGGCTATTCGTTGTTTGCTACGCAAGCTAGTAATGTATACTTTATTGTGCAGAATTTTCCACCAAATACGCCGGTATGATCGGTTCCTTTGTGCGCTGACTGGTTCTCCCGCAAACGTAGATTTTGCACAACTATGTAGGAGAAAAAAGACAGAATAACTGCTTTTATAAATTTCATCCTCACTCCTAAACAAAACGTTTTCCCGGCTTCCACCCATTGGCAAAAATGATTTCCTCACCGAGTTTGACCATACCCTAGCGTTTTGGACACACAAATAGGAACACCCTGTATATATATATATATATATTAGGGCTACAAAAAGTATTTTCGGTTTTGGCGCTATAACTTATATATAGGAGACATGGGAGGTCTTATTTATTGATTTATATATTCTTCGCCGGAAGATACAACCTCTGCCCAATAATTTACAAGGTTTTCGATTCCTTTTCTGTAAAAGTCTGGGTTTTTAGTGGCAAAATATTCTTCCAGTCCAGAACGCACGTGTTCGATAGAAGTGATTTTTTTACCACTTAAATTTTTTTGCATCGATCTGAACAGGTGGTAATCAGATGGTGCTAAGTCGGGGGAATACGGTGGATGTTCCAAAAGTTCCCAGTTTAGCTGGAAAAATTTCGAAAGGGTCTCCCTACTCACGTAGGGCCTTGCGTTGTCTTGGTGGAACAGGACACCCTTCCTTGAAATTAGTGCAGGGCACGACTGCTTTAATTGTTCGTGAACCTTTTTGAGTTGTTGACAGTACACGGCCGTATTTATCGTCTGGTTACGCGGTAACAGTTCATAGTGCACTATTCCGCCCACATTCCACCAAATACACAATAAAACCTTGTTTGCGTGTATGTCCTTTTTGAGCTGGATGACGGAGGTGCCAGGTTCACTTGACCAGAACTGTTCCTGACAGGAGAGTCGTAGAAGACCCAGTTTTCATCGCAGGTCACAAAACGATCGACAAAAAGCAAAATTTGATGCCTGCTGAGCAAAGAAGTGCAGACGCGCATGCGCGTCATCTTGTTGAAGTCGCTGATTCCCCGCCCTTTTTCACATGAAAACAACAAAAAGTGAGTCAATGATCTATGCCTAGGCGCCGGGGCGGGCGCTGTGAAAGCCGCGCAAGCGCCAGTCCGAAAAGACTTTTCTGTAGACTCAATATACGAGTATGAAGGCGAGCACTGCCGAGTGCAAACGTATCGTAAATGATTAATAAATCATCACAATATTTTCTATATATATATATATATATATATATGAGCGGGCAGACACGGGCGATAGCCTTTTCTGTAAAATTACCGAGAGAGAGGGGGGGGGTTTGTTTCCTCCGATCGCATCTGTTCAGATGTACATATTTACGTATATGAGCAAGTGAAACCAGCAATGGCAAGCAATCCAGCCAAGCCACCATGCATACTGGACCTCAAAAAATGATACAGCCTTAAACACGGCTCGATCACCTACTAACTTGCGTAACTGCTGGTGGCTGCTAAATGTAAATAAAAAATACATAACTAAATAAAAAAAAAAGTAGTGCATGTGCAGCTCAGGAGAGGCTGGCGATGGCATGAGGCACTGCTACGAACGCTGCGCCTTTTCCAATACTGGGCGAGGGCTACTGCCTCGGAACCTAAGACTAGAAAGTCTCCTGACAAGCCAACAAGATTTGCAGACTTTGTCTCGGAGGCTCGGAGGATAACCGCTGGACAAAGTGGAGCAGCCTTAGTGGCTGAATACAATGGCCAGGTAAAGTAATCTCGAGAAAACAGTACTGCGGCTACCTCCGACAATGGGAAAAGAGGATAACTAAATTTTAGTGGGTTTACGAGTGAAAAGATAACATGTGCGCGTAGCTTATGGTCTTGCAATGCTACGCAATGGACTAGATTTATAGCGCCATTAAAACGGACAAATTTGCAAGACCGTAAGCTGCTCGCATATATATATATATATACACATGGTCATTCATATCGTTATGTACTTATTTCGAGGTTGGGTAGAACTCGGCAAGAAAATTGCGTTTTTCAATGGACGGAGGTGGCGAAAACGTCTTGTTTAGGAGAGAGTGAAGTTTATAAACGTAGTTATTCTGCTTTTTTTCTCCTACATAGTTGTGCGAAATTTACAGTTGCGGGAGAACCAGTCAACGCATGAAGGAACCGATTACACCATCGTGTTCGGAGGAAAATTCTGCACAACAGAAGACACGTTTCTAGCTTGCGTAGCGAAAAGCGAATAGCCAGATTGAGGAAAGTTATAAAGAGTCGATATGTTACGTTAACGCTTGTTCGTAATTTTTTTTCATTGCGACCAAAAATTAACGTCCAGAAGACCATTCTCACGCAATATCAAATTTCATGCCCACCATTTTCGTATCAAAGTGATGGTGCTGCGTTACGTAGTTGTCAAGTAACTAAGCTTTTTCGACAGTCATAGTTGTTATGTTTTACGTTAAAGCTTTCACGTTCAGAACCGTAACATTTTGCCAGACGTTTTCGCCCCTCCTTCCACTAGGAAAAAGTATTCTCTTGCCGAGTTCTACCAAACCTCAAAATATGTACTTAACTTTCTCATACACCCGATATAAGTATGCATGTCTTTGCTTTCAATATGGCTATCGAACAAGCTTAGTTACTTGACAACTACGTAACGCAGCACCATCACTTTGGTACGAAAATAATGAGCATTCAATTTGCTATCGTGTGAGACTATTGAACACACATTTTTGATCGTAATAGAAAAAAAAATCATTTTTTTACGAAAACGCGTTAACGTAAGACATAACAACATATCGACTTTTTATGACTTTCCTCAATCTGGCTATTCGTTTTTTGCTACGCAAGCTAGTGGAGTGTCTTTGCGCAGAATTTTCTTTCATACGTTAACTGGCTCTTCCGCAAACGTAGATTTCGTACAACTATCTAGGAGAAATAAAGGCAGAATAACTACTTTTATAAACTTCACTCTCTCTTCTAAAGAAGACGTTTCCACCTCGTCCTTTCATTGGGAAAAGTTATTTTCTTGCCGAGTTATACCAAACCTCGAATTAAGTACATAACGATATGATGACCCTGTATATATATACCGTTTTTTGTTATTCTGATATATAAATTTATCCATGCAGCACCACTATAGCGCAATTTATTTAAAATGTGTTAAAGATAAATAGTGCCTAGCAGTTCACAAAAGCTATTCATTGTTTTCTCTCTAAAGCTAGGGAAACAGACAACCAAAAGTAATCAATGTAGACCTTACATCTTTGCATCTAAGACTTGTGAATTTGACAGAAATGTTTTGTAAATAACTGCCCATAAACACTATGGGTAGGTTTCAACATCACAGTAGTAATCATACTAATATATAGCACGAATGGGCGGACAATCACAAGCTATACAGGAGAGTCAATGTTAGAACCGCCTTTAGCTGAGCTTAACATACGAAGACGGCCGTAAAGCCGAAGAGATTCTATTATTCTACTTACGAGTAAATTGATACTACATCTAGTATGACTAGTGTTAGCCGCCCGTAGAGAAAACAGCCGTGTCGTGGTCAGAAGACGGAGTACCAACAATAGTATTTACAATGAGCAATACTATACTTATTATAAATCGTTTTTTTCAAGTCTTATAACGCTGCCAAAAATAATAGTCGACATATGTTTGTAACAGCTCTGCTCAGATTAAAATGAGCCCTTTTTGTGCAACTTTGTTTTCAACGTTATGCTTTTTATTTCATGTCTTGTTTCACTAATTTTGATGGAGTGATTGATTGACATATAAGCCTTGTTTATGCTAAAATGGCACAATGCTTTATCTATTTATATAATTTGCTATTTGGCGATAATTTTTGCGTAATATCCTTCATTTATTGATTACTCGTAATGTCGTCGATAGGCCACACCTTTCTAGGTAAAACGGCTAGTCTGAGGCTGTGTTTATCTTGGGTACCCAATTCTCCCCTAAACACGCCTGCTGCATTGAAGCTAGCAGTGGTCGTTTGGGCGGCAAACGCATCGTTTTAAACCAGGGCGGTGCCATGCGTACAACTGAATCCTTTTTGGATAAAATGATTTCTTCTTTTGTCATTGTGAATCTAGTTGAACATTTTCCTGCTGCTATGGGCCTTCACGGAAAAACGTATAACATGAACATGAAATAACTTGGCTAAAGCTAGAGCCGATGTGATTGCACATCGTAGACTTCTGCCAGCACAAGGTCCAGTAGGTTCAATTAGATTTAGATGAAGGTATATGCATAAATGGCTACGGTCGTGCCTAAGGAAGTCACACAATGGCAGACGCAGACTGAAAGATTTAACCGGGTATGATGCGCTTGCAAAAAGAGATCATTTTGCTAAACGTTTGCTGCAATCTACATTTTCAAACAGCAAATCTTTCTAGACTGAATGAAGAAACGAATTTGCAATTCCATAAAAATCTTCTATATATTTTATAAACCATGTATATATAACCTACGATGGAGTACTCAGACTGCCGAATCTCCCGGTAGTTTATTCCATTGCCTACGTAGACGATCTGGCACTGATCGTTACCGCCAGTGACAAAGGTCTGCTCGAAGAAACAGCAAACGGAGCCTTGGCGGATATCCGGCCTCGAACTGGCGTCACAAAAAACGAAAGTAATTATTCTAAATGGTCTGAAGCGACCTCCACGGAATCTAAATTTACACCGAGAAGGTCATCCAGTAGCACCCACGACCATGATCAAGTACCTAGGCGCGATCCTGGACAGGGCTCTCACAGGAACACCTAATGTGCGCTATGCAACAAAAAGAGCAGCCAATGCCTCAGCAAAGCTACGGAAAATCTTCCCACGGAACAGAGGAGCAACCAATTCTCTGCGCCGTCTCTTAGCATCAGTAATAGGCAGCATCATGTTATACTCCGCACCCTCATGGGAGCGTACGACTGAAAGAGCTACAGCACGTTGCCTCCTCAACAAAATTCAAATACCTATGGCGCTTAGCATAGCACGAGTAAGTCGCGCAGGTCCTTTCCAGACAAATTTCCTGGGACCTAAATGTTAAAGAACTAGCTTCAAAAAACCCTTTAATCAATGGCTCGAAAGAGGAAACACTAATCAGCAGAACCGACACCCTAAGCAAACAGAGCCAATAATGGGAAGCAATCCAGCCGGGCCATCCTGGATATTGGACAAGATTAATACTACCTGATCTCGAAAAATGGTACAGCGTCAAATACGGCTCGCTTACCTACCCACTTGCACAACTGCTAACTGGCCGCGGTGGCTGCTTTCAGCAATACCTACACCGCATTGGTAAAACTGACTTCCCCGTATGCCGCATATGCAACTCGGGGGAGGCGGACGATGTAAGCCACTGCTATGAACAATGGTGCGCCTTTTTCGACACTGAGCGAGCTACTGTCAACAAACCTACGACTGCAGAACCCCCTGACATGCCAAGTCCTCGTAGAGGCGCTTCTCAAAGAAAAAAAATCCTGAATTATGGTCAAAAGATTCACAGAAAGTATCTCCGAGGCGAAGATAACCGCCGCACAAAGTCTAAATGGCAAAAAGAGTGGCTAGGTGAAGTAGTCTCGAGAAGACAGTACTGCGGCCACCCTCCGACAAAGAAAAAAAGGACGACTGGATTTTAGTGGGTGCGAGTCCCACACTACCGTGGCTTTAACAACGACGCTTGGTGTGCATAATGCATTTTACCAGTTACCTCTATAAAAAAAAAATATATATATATATATATATAATTTTTCCAACGCTTACATATATATTGTAATATTTCTTTATTTATTAAAGATTAATATTATCTTACTGTTGTCTTAGGGGGCGTGGTAATGTGCGAAATAATGCGAAATTCCACTGTCTCAGTAGGCAATAGCGGGTTCCCTCGGACGTTGAGAGTTGTCGTTTGTCGTGCAGTCAAGGAGACGGAAGGCCGTTTCTCGACCATGCACCACTCCACGTATAGCACACAGGGAAGGTGTAATGATGCCCCATGGTAAAGTGCGCGATTCCTACTTGGACAGCAGAATAATGAGAGCTATGAATATTACATACAACTGTTACAGATAGAAGCGTCAACGCAGTTCAGTCGATTTATATGAAATATTTTGGTATTTTCGTCTGGATGAAATTGTTTTGACATTACAGCCTAAAGAGGGAGTGTCCGGAATTCCAGTCCATTTGAATAGCGAAGTAATAACATCGGAAGCCTGGGGAGTACGATGCTTTTGTCGAAAGCTGCTTTGCAACGCGTAGCGTTAAAGCATTGCAGAGGCATCTGGCTCTCTTTCGGTGGTGGACCTCCTCCCAGTAAAAAGAGTCGTCCCGAAATGTTATAAGCGGTTTTCGTATACCGATAAATCAAAGCCATATATATATATATATATATATATATACTAAAAATTGCCAGTTTTACAAAAATATATTTTTGAACTGAGTATGTATTAACTTCTAATGCCAAGCCCCAGACTATCTATCTTACCTTATTTCAGAGACTAATATATGTATGTATATACGTGGGTTTTTATTAGGAGACTAAAAAGATAAATAAAATCTCCTCAATTCCATCTCAGTTTTTATTCTATCTCTCGACTTATGAATTTAGAGGTAGAGCACACTCCAGTGCTGTTTCAACTTTTTGAATCCTTGGGGAAACTGGTCTGCCAAGCTAGGCTGGGAGTAGAAAATCCGTCGCCATCTGCAATGACAATATATATATATATATATATATATATATATATATATATATATATATATATGTATATATACATATATATATATATATATATATATATATATATATATATATATATGTATATATACATATATACACATATACCCTTCGTACATATGCCATTTCGAGAAGCATGGTTTAGTGCTTGTCGTTTGGACCTATTAAAGTTAGTGAATTCTGTTAACACTATATTGCTAAATCAAATAACAGTACCTCGCTTTTCACGTTCCGTCCAATTCTGATATTTTGCTAAGTCCCAGCTTTGCTGCGTGGTGCGTTGAGCATGCTTTTCGTGTGTTTTATTTAAGCCCTTTTGATCTCGGACCAACTAGCTTCGATTCTGTATCGCTCTATCCAAAAGATGTTTACCGTTTCTAGCACACGCGTTCTGTGGAATAAGACACTACTACTTTTACTACCTTACAATAGTTTTGCGTTGCCTTCCGAGGTCAGATAAGTCCCGCAATTTAGATATACTTTCACATTTCCGCAAAGGCGAATCGTTGCGCAACACTTGAGCTATGACAGCAGATTAATCTGATTTCAACAGTAGCAGTTCAAGATGATCAAGTTATCATCAGAAGGTGAACTTGTTTAAAGTTTTAGATGTAGGAACTTCTGTTAGCGATAACCATTTCAACAAGGCCAATGGCAGTCGGCACGTGAAGTTGCGTCATTACGGCGCCTTTCGATGTGACCGACTACCGTACAGAAAGATCGCACTGAGTACCAAGCGGACACACAAACGTATATATATATATATATATATGTATATACATGTATATATATACATGTACGTTTGTATATATATATGTATATATATATATATATATATATATATATATATATATATATATATATATATATATATATATATATATATATACATATATATATACATATATATATATATATATATACAAATATATACACTACGCTATCCACAGTCGTCAAAAGCCGAAGCCGCTGTTGCGTTATCGTACCGACTGACATACATATAATGGTTGACTTTTGTCAAAACACGGACTCCAGATCGTTTCACGAGAGGCTAGCGTACCGGCGGAACCACGGCAGTCAGCTACTTCGACGGCCGACTTTAGCGGGGTCGAACGAAGCAGCAATACTTCGAAGGGCGAAGCGTGAGCCCAGCCGTAGAAGCATACCTCGGCTATCTCCGCCTCGTTTCATTGGGGCGCAGTATCGCAGTGGCTCAGTGTAGCGAAGCCATCTTGAACTAAGGGAAATTTAGAACGAGAGCAGCTAAGACCTAGCCTGGCTTACGGCGACTGTTGGCGACAAGTCCAGAAAAATGCTGTTGCTATTGGCCGGTTGGCAAAAGGTACAGAAAAATGTCTTGTTGTGACGTGTCGCTTTTTTTTGTATAGTCTGTTTCTTTTTCGGTATTCGTTCGGGCTCGAGACGGGTGGCCCGAGAGGGCGTATATAAAGGGGAGAGGGGGTGGATGTAGGGAAATATGTGGACCGTAGGGATACGTGGAAACAGAGTACCACGCTATCCTGATAACTGGGTGGCGCCGCGATTCTATGACGTATGTCGAGTTTCGAGAAACGATTGTTGAAGAAAGGATGGACAAACAAAGAAGGCCGTTTTCTTCCTACTGTGGTTGTCATGCATACGTCCGTATGACTAGCATGCAGCAGAGGCGGTAGCAGGCAGGTGGCTTATCGGTCGCTAACCGGCGCAGTGCAGACGGGGCCCTGCCCACACAGAGAGTGGAAATGAAGACTGAAGACTGTTGTTTGCAGTCGATGTGTCTCCTGTGCGTGTCAGATGATCAGCAGCAATAGCAGCAGAGAGTTTAGCACAGAAAGATATATAGGCATTTGATTTCGATTGCAGTTTTACAAATAGGTTGCTCCCGAGTTAGTTTAGGGTACGGATGTCGATGAGTAAAGACGGCGAACCATCCAGCATAAACATGTGGATCTCCGATCTCCAATCAAATCCGATTTAGGCGACCGATGTTGTCGTTGTTGTTGTTGCTGTCGATGCTATTGTTATTGTTGTTCTGGTTGTTGCTGTTGTAGCAGCTAACTTGTGTTCTGTTTGTCATGGCATTGTCGTCATCGATGTTGCTGCTGCCGCTGTTGTTGTAGTTCTTGCCGCTGTTGTTGCTGTTATTGTTGTTGTTGTTCTTCGTTGTTGCTGATGCTGCCAATGCTGTTATTGTTGTTGCTGCTGCTGTTGTACGAATAAGCCGAGGCATCGATGATGCGATTAGCGGGGCGTTGTGCGGGAGTTTGTCATGTGTATCGCTTTTACGTCAAATAACAACAACATCAGTAACTACAAGAATAACAGCAGCAGCAACAACAACCACTGCAGCAACAACAACAGTACCACGTTTCATAGTCCCCACCACGTCGCGGTAAATAAAGTTGTCAACGGAAAGAAGTAAACTGGCTTGATATTCGTGTGGGCTACCGCCCCTCACTACTACCGCCATCACCATGACGTCATCATCTTCTATCTTTATAATCAGCACCGTCAAATTGGATACGTGGATATATATATATATATATATATATATATATAGCTAGATGCATATATCAATGGACAAAGCTTTGGCATGACGATTTTGGAGTGTCGCGCGTACGCTAGAACCCATTCAGCCGCTCGGGACGCCCACGACGAAAAGGGAGTCAACGGGAGTCCGAAGGGACTGTGGACAACGGAGATCGGCTATCCCTTCTTGTACACTGGGCTGGCGACGCGTGTACAGAGAGCGGCGAAGAGAAGCCAGTGAAAAGAGAGAGATAGAGAGGAGCAACTATGGACATGTCAGTGACGTCTGTCGTCATCATCGTGACGCGATTACAACAACAACAGAAACAGAAACAGCAACAACACAACAACAACAACAACAACAACAACAACACTAAGAATAGCACCACCACCAACAACACCAACAATATATATCAATAACAACCGGATAACAGCAACAATAACGACAAAGCCAAACAGCAGCAGCAACAACAACGTTCGGCGGCAGTGTTGACCTTCCGAGAGGGTACGGTTCAGAACACGGTCGAGAGGATCAGGATTCGGGGCGGAGGGTCAATGTTCACGACGATTGAGGCACGTAGATGGTGAATGCACCTCGATAGCAGACGTGAGTGAGAGAGTGTGGTGGTTAGTGACCACAAAGAAAGACAGACGACCGTTGTTGTTATTGTTGTTGTTGGTGGTGTAATTGTTGGTGTTGTTATTGTTGCAGTTGTTGTTGTAGTAGTTCGTAGTTGTTGTTGCCGTTGTTTTGTTGTTGTTGTAGTTGTTAATACGCAGCTACGCGCTCTTCCAGCCCCCCCCCCCCCCCCCCAGGAAGCCAACCGCCGTCGATGGGTCCGCCGCTGAGAGACAGAGGGAGAGTCGTTGGTGAGTCGCTGAGCTGGATGACGCTGCTTGAAGGCGGCGACCGCGAACGGCGACAGCGTAGCAGTCGGTAGCACTGTCCGATGAAGTAGTGAGTCCGGCAGCAGAAGCTGTACTGTGCTTGGTCCACCCACTCTTAGACAGCTCGATCATCCGGTCCCATTGTGAGCCTCGATAATGGCCGTTTAGGGCGGCTCAACGGTTGCTGGTTCCTTCGCACGCACGCACGCACGGCCCACGACCCACTCATCTCGCCCCGAAGTGCCAACTTCTCAATACGCGACGTTGGTTCGTTGACTCATTCGTTCATGATGATGGCAACGAAGACGATAATACGATGGCATGATAAAATGTCATGCTACTGGTGATTCTGATGAATATTGATCGTCTGATCTGGTGGGTGACAATAATGAAGATGATGATGAAGAAGATGGACGTACAGGCACACGGACATACAGACGCCTATAGTAGAGGCAAACAACAGGCGCAAACAGAATCAGCAGTGCACAGTGGTCAGTCTATTTCTGTGCTGTCGATGTTGTTGTTTTTGTTTTTGTTGTTGTTGTTGTCATTGCTGTTTGTTGCTATAGCTGTTGCTGTCGAGCAGTTATCTACCGGCAGCTGATCACAGCAATTCCGCAGCAACAATGTCAGCAAGCATCGAGCTATTGGAGGTTAGCATGTTCCGCTGTTGTTGATACGAATGTTGCAGATGTATCTGCCGCTGCTGTTGCGACCGGTGATAGTGCTGATGTCCGAAGACTGATTTCCTATCCTTGTAGCGGTTGGTGTTGCTGCTCCAAGCACCATCTGCAGCCGGACTTCAACGAGGCCCTTGTGCCTGTTTCGTCGTTTTTCGTGAGTGTGTGGTGAGTCGATGTTTGTGTTACCGTGACGCTGCCACTGACCGATCCAGCAACAACAACGATAACAGCCACCGCACAACAACAACAACAACAACAACAACAATAACAACTACCGCCGTACAACAACAGTAACATTAGCAACAGTAACAACAACTACCGTACAACAACATTAGCAACAGCAACTGCAACAACAGGAACTGCAGCAACAACAACAATAATAACAACAACAACAACAACGACAACAACAGGAGCAACAATACCACCAACAGTGTGGTAGCGCCGACCAACAACTCTCCCGGCGTCGATGTTACAGCCGTTCGTTTGGATCGCGCCACTCCCATCTTCGGACGACGTTTGGGCCCGTCTGACGTAAGGGCCCGCTCTACTCGACGCGATGTGCGTCCTGTCAAAACAACAACAACAATAACGACGACGACGACAACGACGAGGAGGAAGACTGCATAACGCAAGAGGTGGAGCTGCCGGACGAAACGTGAAGGGGAACGGAAGGCGGTGAAGAAGAGCCACATAATGGAGCGAGTCATTGATGTCTCCACATAGACATGAACGCGTATCGCCCGCATACAGATTATCCCTGTATAGGCAGACAGACAGATAGACAGGCGGACAGGCGTCAGCCGAAGACGTGGACGCTAAATAACGCCACGAGAGAGCGGCAGAGGAACGAGCAGGCTGGCTGGAGATGAATTAGAGGGAAAAGAAAAAAGCAGAACAAAAATATATGAGAGAGAGAGAGAGAGCGGGGAAGCAGAAACGAACAGAAATAAAATATGTATGCTGACAAATATAAACACATGATGATTACTTGACAAGAGCAGGTGGCTAATCGAACAAAAATAAGCCAAAATAAGACTCCGCCGTTAAGACAGAAGGGGGATATATATATATATATATATATATATGAAGAGAGAGCGGGCGCGCTTAGTAGATTTCGGGACGACGACGATGACGTCTCGAATGGAAATGAAGCAGTAACAGGAGGATCAAGATGATGAACATCCTGCCCCGACCATCTACCAAATACCGACGCAATGACAGATACACCTGCGTACGCAGTGTACTCACATCTTTCACACATAGGTGTGAGCATACACGCTCACACATTGCCGGCGGCAACTAAACTTCGGCACATCATCAACATCGCGTTACAGACATACGGCATACAGACCTACTCGGTACAAGCGCACGCGATATTGTTCAGCGGCAGTTGCGGCATATTCACACACCGAGTGGCGGTGCGGGGGTGATCGGAGGTGCGTCCCGTTGAAGCTGAACAGCGTTCGCGGCACACCTGAGGCACTTCATCGCTTTACACTCTACTACTAGCTTCTAGTTTTTTCTACCGTTTACGTGTCTGATGAGCTTGTCGACGTGACAGTGACGGGCGAACAGCCGGGCCGGAGGGTGGTCGCGAATCTTCTGTCTGAACGCGGTCGATGGCTAGACGCAGCCGCTGCCAATGCTGCGGTGGTGGCGAAGACGCGCTGAATGATGAATACTCGTCGTCGACGACGACGCGAGCTTCAGCAAATTTGATTCGATTTGATTGTAGGTTTGATCTAGCCAGATTGCTGCCAGCACCACCGCCATCATACGAATACTACAGCGGCCCGGCCGGTTTGTCCAAGGTCTGCTTCTCTTCAGAGACCCGAGAGATAGGTAGGTTCATTCGACGATTGACGTGACGTAGAGAAACGTCCACGTTTTCGTAGGCGGTGTTGGCCTGTGAGGCTGAGCGCACGCAGTAGCGGTCAAATTGAATAAAGCAAAGTGATGAAGCCAACGATTGAAGCTCTAGCGGGTGTTGTTTAAACCAGAAAATTGTTCCCCCCGACTAGTCCGCAATACCACAGGCCTGCGCGCCACAGGAAGGCTTCCAACCGGTTCACGGTGAGTATTGCGTGCGTACACATTCCCACATACACTGTGCATATATATATATATATATATATATATATATATATATATATATGACTTAGTTAGCAAACTGGGCTCACTTCTTGAATTCGTCTCAAATTTTTCTATCTAATGTTTTCCATATTCGACAGTAAATGTTCGTCGACAACCTCATACACAGTAAATTCAATGTCGCTTTATTTTTTAGAAAACAAAAGATGTATCTTGACAAACTACCCGTCGAAGAAATAGGTTATTCACGATACTCGTTTTTCAAACAAAGGATTGCTTTTATGTAATCATTTTCTACGTTAAATTATTGATTTTCTTCGCCAACGACAAAAAAATCGCTTTACAGCACACTGCCAGGTATCGCCACTTTAGCAGCGTGTACTAATATGCGACACATTAAGATGCAGATATATTCCACGCATTTCTGGCATTATTGTTATTTTTTACTTAACTATAAGTGTATAGAATGTTATGCAAAGTTATATAGTTGATATCATTATTTTATAACTATTCGGCTAGAAAAAATGCTCTAACCTTTATAAATAATTAGTGCTCACAAAAGCTTACAGAATATGATTTTGTAAATGTGTCCTTTACGAAAAAGTAAAATAATTTGTTGCGTATAGGTTAGTTAAGTTTACTGGGTCGACAGACATTAACTTTCCAATTTTACGGTTGTGGTAAAATGTGTCTCACCATTACTTCAATCGTCGAAAACCATGGTCCCTTTCTGTTCAGTATATCGTCAAAAACATATATATATATGGAAAGCTTTTTAACACACACAAAGACTGATAACAGCCGTGCTAAATACAAAACCTGTTTTCGTTCAGCATCTGTACTGCCGCAGAGGCAGCAGCATTTGTCAGCCAGGACTAGTTAATGACACGAGCTTTCGTTTGCTTCAGATTGAAGAAACGACAGCTCAGACGGCTGTCAGGATAGCTTATCGCTACGACCGCCAGTAGATCATGGCAGACATCATCAACAACAACAACAACAACAACAACCACAACAACAACAACAACAACAACAACAACAACAACAACAACAACAACAACAACAACAACAACAACAACAACAACAACAACAACAACAACAACAACAACAACAACAACAACAACAACAACAACAACAACAACAACAACAACAACAACAACAACAACAACAACAACAACAACAACAACAACAACAACAACAACAACAACAACAACAACAACAACAACAACAACAACAACAACAACACCACAACAACAACAACTACAACAACAGCGAGAGGGGCGGTGTTGAGGAAGCACGAGAGGTCAGAGAACCGAGTTCACTCGCCGATGACATTTATCGTGGGATTTTTCGGTATGTTTGGACGATTGCCTTTCATGGTGGTGGTGGTGGTGGCGACTGTGCCGGTGATGGCGGCCGAAAGTAGCGCAAGACCATCATCTGCAGCGTGTACGTAGGCCATCGAGCCTAAGTTGTAAGTACAGATTCGACCGGAACGTCGTCAGCGAATGGGGTAGCGAAGTGAAAAAGTCGAAGAAAAACATGATGATGGAGAACAAGCAGGAGTCGACGCGGAGAATAGCGCGGATCACGAGATAGACGACACAAAACGCTGACGGTGACGCAGACAACGTGACATGATGATGGTGGTGATGGTGATGATGATCATGGTGATGATGGTCACAGTGGTTTCGACCACAGAGATCCCGGAAGAGACGGGACACCCAAAAGCAGCAGCAGCAGCAGCTTCTTATGATTATTTCAAGACATTGACAATTTGGTCGTGTCATCGAGTGCGTTCGATGGTTTTCGATGGTTTCAATGGTGACTGCTAATCATTACAGATGTGGTGGTAATGCTGGATGGTGGGTCTGGTGATAGTCCTCGTGATGCTGACAGTGATGACTGTGGTGGTGATGAGGATGATAATGCTGTTTGAGGTTACGAATATATATATATATATATATATATATTTATAATCTGGCCAATAGAGCTTGCGCTCTTTAGATACGGTTTGTCGAGTGCGGGCGCATCTCAGGATGGATAACAAGATGCCGACGAAGGTGACGCGGCTTCAGTTGTTGTTGTCTGATGGATGCCTAAATAGCCAGTCGCAGGGTGAAAAATATAAAGGCCGAGAAAGAGCGAGAGAGCCAGAAGCAATTGGAGAGAGAGAGACATATCTACAGGTCATGAATATGCATGCTGGCATAGAGGCATACGAGAATCATTACGAGTATCATTTCATCATCACTTGCATGGCTGAAAAGCCATCGCGGCATCCATATCCAGATAAATAGATGGCTATATATATATATATATACACACATACAGACAGCCACCTCAACAGTTGAAAGGTCACGGGCTGTCACTGGCCGGCCCGCGCGATCCCTATTCCAATCCGCCGAAGATCATGCCCCTCCGGAGATGGGTGGGTATTCATGATGTGGATGCTGATGAAGATGATGATGACGGTGATGAAGCCTGCCGCACCTGTTTTCCTTTGCGGTTTACACATAGTACACAATGTCTGTTGGCGGTTGATGTCGCGTCCGAAACGCGAGACGGCCGCGCTGAGAGCCAAGATGCGTACGGATCGAGACCAGACAAGGCTTTTGTCTCAACGAAAGGTTGATAGTGATTGGCGACGCTACGTAGTCACTTGAGGTGGAGGTGGTCTGTGGTTGGGCTGATCAAGGTGCAGCAATCAGCTCAAGCGCAGATTGAGCTAGCTATGGAACGAACTGTTTCGCGACCCTAGGCGGTGTTGCTCGATCGGTGCCTCGGTCCCTGGTTCACCAGATTCTCGGTCACTGGTTGACCAGTTGATCCTTGATCTCTGACTGGCCGCTGGTCCCTAGATTCTCGGCCCTTCCGGCGGCCGTCTTCCACCCTTGGAAGGTGGCAAGCTAAGACTCTCAAGGGTTGACCAGTCATCGAACTCGAGTTATATATACACACAAACATACATACATGCGTACATACAAGAGTGGTGCATATCGCCTGTTAGTTCTCTGCCAGTTTGTAGCATCCGCTTGTAACATACTCGTACCTTCATCTTTCGAGAAAAAGAGCGGCCTGGCTGTACTTGGGGTGGTGGCGGTCAAATCGACCATGACCACAGCTTCCTCAGAGGTCTGTGATGAATCTTTGTTTCATCAACTGCAATCGCTTATGACGCTTGCGCGTTATTGTTGTTGCTGTTGCTATTGTAATTACAGCTGTTTTTTATTGTTGTTGCTGCTGCTGTTCTTGTTGTTGTTGTTGTTGTTGTTGTTGTTGCTGTCGTCATCGTTGTTATGCTCACACGGCTTGCGGTATCATTAGTCTCGTTCGCGCTGTTCGTTCATCTTGTTCGCTATTATCTACGTTTTCCTCTCGTCCGCCCATTCACGTTTTTTTTGTCGCTATTTTCCCGTCTAGATTCGGAGGATGACAGTGATCGCGAAATCAATGTCATGCGTGTTCACCGCACGATGTCAATGGAGACGGCAAACGGGCTGCGTAAAGCAGGGGCTGCCGGGCAGCAGACATCAAATATATGTGCAAATTGAAAATGCTGCATTTGTGGCTATCGATGTATGTATGTACGGGTGTGCTTGCGTGCGAGTCCTGTAGGATGAGCTTGTCTGTAGTGCGCGCATGTATGGACCTGTCATGCATTGGCATGTCACATTACGGCAATGCTGGCGCAACTACGGTGGCCCAATTAGTTGGCGGTATTGGTGGTGGTGATGGCTCACCACAGACCAAAATGCAAACAGGTTGGCTATGAACGTTGCATCTACACTGTTGTTGTTGTTGTTGTTGTTGGTGGTGGTGGTGGTGTCGTTACTGCCGTTGTATTTGCAATAATTGCGCGGCCGATCGGCGTCCTCGGACCCTTGATCTAGAACTTGATCGAGAAACAGATCAGGTGAACTTTTTGCAGTGGCCACCAACAAAGGATGTACAAAAATTGCACGACAGCAATTATTGGCGATCACTCAGAAGAGCCGTCTTCTTGAGTTGTTTAGACGATGGCGGCGTTTGCTCATAAGCAAGGTCGTCTGGCCAGCAAAGTAGGTGTACGCGTGGGACCCCGCGTCCGACTATTTCGGCACTGGCAGCAGTGGCGGTAAAAATTTGTAACAGTAAACAGTTCCAGAGGGTCTAAATAGAGCAATGCAGTCAGAAGTGAGTTCGTTTTAGCCGCTTATAACGACAACGGCAGCGACTTTATGGTGGCTTCCGCCGTCGCCCTCGTTTCCGTGGGCACTACGAGGACAAGGGGGCTTGGACCTGTAAACCCCTATTGTTTACACTAGGTGCTCCTGAAGACGCTAGTCGATCGAATGGTCAGTCGGTTGTAGCGCACTTATTGTGGTTAGTGTTGTATTGCTCATGCCGCTGTTGGTGTTGTTGCTGCATTTGTCAAAGTTATGCTTACTACTGTTATTGTGTCTCGCTACAGTTATTGCTGTTGTTGTTGTCGTAGCTGTTGTTGTTGTTGTTGGTGGTGGTGGTGTTTGTCTGTGCAACCAGCATCCCCATGACGAACAATATGGCGTCATAGCGGTGCTCCAAAAATCGCGATGTATCATGGTCCTCACCGTTGCCGTGATCAATATCATCGTCATTATCAAGATTATTGCTCATTCTCATCGTTAGCATCAACTTCATTTGCATCAACGTCATCAGCATCACGGTGACTAAGGCACTTCGGCAGGGGTCTGCAGCAGCGGTAACGCGGGTAGTGCCGACCGCCGATCACCCAGACAGGCGAGCTGACAGCCAACGGATGGCCAGATGGTAAAAGGGCAGGATAAAGATGATGGAAGAATGAAGAATGGACCAAGACGGCAACTCGCCGATGAGTCGGCCAGCCAACAAAAATTGCCAAATTGGAACAGAACAAATTGCTAAAGAAGGCGCGATATCCACGCGATGGCGACGACGTGGTCCCTGATGCAATGACACTCGAGCCAATCGAGCGAAAGAAGCGCGAGCCGCAACCGCGACTGCAATCGAGTAAACCAACGCCGGTGGGTGCCCGATTCTGTCGGCATATGTCGGTAACACTGTACACTCAACTACGACTACTAGTGCTACTACGATTACTAGTTTTTCTGCTACGGTTACTTTAACTTCTAGTACCACTTCTACTACTACTACTACTATTACTGCTGATACAGATTCTACATGTGATCAGCGCTGCGAGTAACAAAATTAACTTTAGCAAGAGCCACAACAGTTTCAGCAAAAGTTAACACAGCAACAGCAGCAGAAGCAACAACAACAACAACAACAACAACAGCAGCGGAGGAAACAACAGCAGCGGCTACAACATTAACAGCGGCGGCAACACAACAGCAACAATAACAACAAGAGCAACAATAACAACAACAACAACAACAACAACAAAAGCTACAAAACTACAGAAGCAAAACCAACCACATCAGCCACTGCGGTAGCAGTAGCATTAACATCAGCAGAGACAACAATAACAGTACTACAGTACTACACAGTAGCGACAAATATAGCAACAACTTTGCAGCGTTTGAGTTGCGATCTTTGTGTGGTCATCTTGCCATCATGTATCGTTCTATTTACAAGTTATATTAACGACCCATCCATATTTCTATTCATTCCAAATCGGCTAACGGAACGGCCCGGCAACTCGTGCAAAGGGGGTATCACTTAGCGACGTATGCGGTTACCAGCGCATGCGATCCACCGTGTCCTTGCTCGGCCACCACGGTTCACACAACCGACGACAACAACAACAATTTCAGCAACAACAATAACAATAGCTACAACAACAATAGCAGCAGCAACAACATCAGCAACAACAACAACGGGGCGGGTGAATCACAACCTTAGTGTCAAGGACACGATCGACGGCTACGACGAGTACGGCGCCGCTGAGAATGAGGACGACAACAAGCGCGGAAGACTGGCTGACGACAGTGATGAGGCCTGAGACAACGCTGGTGATGAGGGCATGATGATGAGGAGGAGAAGGATGACGGCAAGGACGAAAAGTGGAGAAAACGACGACCGACGATAAGACCGGCGAAGCTGAGGTGGTCAATGAGGAGACCCATAGGGGCGGTGGCAAGGGCGGCGATGAAGAGCATATTCAGAAAGATGACGACGACGACGATGAGGAATTGAGGAAGACGAGGACGATGAGGCAAGACGAAAATAACAATCATGAGGAAGCCGATAAGGGCCACGAAGAGGATGACGATTATGTGGACAACGACGACGACGACGACAGGGACAGCGATGAGGAGGAGAAGGATGATAATATAGGTAGTTCAACAAGTTCTTAAAATGAGCTTTTCAGAATTCGAATTTTGGCGCGCTTTCACCGCTATTGGAAACGGCAACTTTTCGAATGCTAGCAGTCAAAATATTATGGTGATTGGCCGTTGCGATTTCGTTTGATCGCTTTTTCCGTGCAACGTATCGGCGTGATTTTGAAAAATGCAGAAAAAGAGTTTCGAGTGGTTATCAAGCATTTTTATTTCAAAGGTTGGAATGCGACCCAAGTGAAAACTGAGTTAGACGAAGTGTACGGTGACTCTGCGCCATGTTTTGCCACTGTTTCCAACTGGATTAATGAGTTAAAAAGAGGTCGCAGGAGCACCGAGGATGAACTACGTTCAGGACGCCCAAAAACGGCAACTGATGAGGAAAACGTGGAAAAAGTGCGGAAAATCGTTGCCGCAGATAAGCGAGTGAACATTAGGGAGATAGCGGAGGCCTTGGGGATCAGTTTTACACTTCCGAGACTCAAGAAGCATCTCGCCAATCGTGTGCACCTGGTGAAGGACCTCCGAAGAGGGTGCGGACAACGGCATCGGCCGGAAAGATGATGGCTACGGTTTTTTGGGACCAACGTGGAATAATTCTGGTCGACTACCTTGAGAGCGGTAAAACGATCACGGGAGAATATTATGCAAGACTGTTGGACTGCCTGAAGCAAGAACTCATCGTGAAACGGCCCGCTTTGCAGAAGAAGGTTGTCCTGTTTCACCAGGACAATGCTCCCGCACACAAGTCGCGGCAAGCAACGGCAAAACTGGCCCAACTGAGGTTCGAACTTATTGAACAACCTTCCTATTCTCCAGACCTGGCCCCCTCTGATTATTTCCTCTTCGGACATTTGAAGAATAGTCTCGGTGGAAAGCGTTTTTCCAGCAATGAAGAGGTTAAGGCTGCTGTCAATAAATGTTCTGAAATCTCGGTGGGAAAAGTGTATTGAGCTTCTCGGGGAGTATATCGAATAAGAAAAAATTAAAAACAAGATTTGGAAAATTCTTGGTTTTCATTTTAAGAACTTGTTGAACTACCTGTATGCTGCTGCTACCGACGTCGCCGCTGAAGTTGCTAAAAAAATCCTTTCGAGGCTGACTCTCAGCCAAAATTTAACGTCCATGGGACTGCTTTGCGCATTGCTTCATAGACGGACCCCCATAAATACAAACGTGGGGCAACGGTGGGGCTCGAACCCGCGCACCTATGTGTCTCCTCCGGTCGCGATGCGCAGACGCATGCCACCACCCCACTGAGCTCGACTGCCGCTGCCGTTGCTGGGGAACTGCTAAAGAACGCTCCTACTTGGATAAGTCAGCGGGCGGCTGTCTGTCTGTCCGTCTGTGTGTGGGTCTGTATATACCTCTGTCATTCGGCGGAGTTTGACCTCAGTACGTGTGCGTACAATGTGGAAAGGAGTGATATTGGTGGTCTGGGTCAAAAAGCGATGCTAAACATCATAAAGGATAAAGCGATTAATACTATTATAACAACGATGATGATGGTAATGATGATGATGATGATCCGCATCAAGTCCAGGGCAGTCTGGGCGAACACCTGTTGGCTGACCGTGTTGTTGTTGCTGACCGTGCATAGTCACCTTTGCCTCCCTTTCACCATAGTCGTTCTCATCATCGATGAAGCATCCTTTTTCTCTCGATCTCTCTCTTCATCTCGCTCTCTCTCTCTTGCCCTTAATGTATACGTATAGGTATTCCTTTTCGCGCTCTTTATTTTTATCGGGGTTGATGTTTTTGCTTTTTTGGACAGCCGAAACGAAGGCCGCCAAATCAGGCCACAACCAAGGGAAGAACTACGGCAGACCAGACGACGAAACGGAATACCAATGAGAGAAACAAGGAAAGAAAAAGAGAGGGAGAGAGCGATTGAGAGGTTGAGAAAGAGAGGAGGAAAGAAATAAAAGCGAGCCACAGTAAAAGATAGATCCAGAACCCGGCCAACGATGCCGTCTAGATGTTGTGACTGTATGTGCATGTCCGTCGCTTTTCCTTGGAGAGAAGCGGGTGAGAGGAATGGCGAAACGGGAAAACAAGATGAAGAAAAGCACAACGATATGAAGAGATAGGAACTCACAGAAGGCGAATGGACAAAGAGAGATTAAGACAACAAAGAGAGTATGGCCTATAAAAAGAGAGGCAGAGAGAGAAGGATGGATTAAAGGAGCCAGTTTGTTTTTTTCGGGGAGACTCTGTCGGTGTCGTCATGATCGGCTGCTGCCGTCGCTGTCGCGAAGGTTGACGTTTCTGTCGTAGTAGTAGTAGTAGTAGTAGTAGTAGTAGTAGTAGTAGTAGTAGTAGTTGTTGTTGTTGTTGTTGTTGTTGTTGTTGTTGTTGTTGTTGTTGTTGTTGTTGTTGTTGTTGTTGTTGTTGTTGTTGTTGTTGTTGTTGTTGTTGTTGTTGTTGTTGTTGTTGTTGTTGTTGTTGTTGTTGTGGTTGTTGTTATTGTTGTTGCTGCCGTCGTCACGGCCAGTGTCGCCGTCATTGTAGTTGTTATTGTTGTTAACGCCGGCGACCACGTGGTCGGCGCATACCTCTGCGTGTGACGACAACGTGTATCTGTTCTACCTATATGTGTGAGTGTGTGTGTGTGTATGTACAAGTGGGTGAGAGAGTAAATGAAAAGCCTGCAACGTACATATCATGAGACGTGTATGTGTATGCACGTCGACGTGTACGCCGATATGCCACCGTGTAAGCTGTAGCGGCAGCAGCAGCTGCAACAACAACAACAACAACAATAAAAACAGCAACAGCAACAACAACAATAAAAACAGCAACAACAACAACAACAACAACAACAGAAACGACAACAACAAAGGCCCTACTACTGCTACTACTACTACTGGTAGTTTTATTGGCAGCAGAAATGTACGTACGCACGAAGCGTACGTACTGTGACGTAGAATGGCGCACGTTTCCGTTTGTCACTGCCGTGGTCACCGACCGACCGACCGTCCATCCGTCCCTCTGTTCTGCTTGATCAGTTAGTCTCAGTCCGGCAGTAAAGCAAAGTGGCTTTCGCCGCTCCACACCGCTGCTGCTGCTACCTAAGCATCGCTGTTAACGCTGCTGTTAGCTGTTACACTTGAATTCCTGCTACCACTAATCGCAATAATGCAGAAATGCTAATCAATAATAATAATACTAATAGGAGAAGATAAGGAGTACACGTTTACACCTCACATTTGTAACGTTCAAATAATAATAATAATAAGAATAATAATACTAAGATTACCTTTATTGTTACTATTTTTTGGTGTAGTGCTTGATTGCAGTGTGATATATTAGTGTAAAATGGCCGATATGTTTGAGAGTTTGCGATATTGATGTCGACTTCCCTTATAGACTACTGCTAAAACGAATAATATCGCTGCTTGCTAACTAGACAGACTTGTAGAACAGAAGCGAACATGTTTGTTTAATATGTTATTGTTGTTGTTAATGCGGTTGTTGCTGTCGTTGTTTTGTTCTTGTTGCTGTTGTTCCAGTTATTGTTGCTTCTGTAGTTGTTGTTGTTGTTAATGCGGTTATTGTTGTTATCGTTGCGGTTGTTGTTGTTTCTGTTATTGTTGTTGATGTTGTCGTCGTCGTCGTCGCTGTTATTCGAGTTGTTGCTGGTGTTGTCCGTTGTGGGCAAGTCACAGGCATACCAGGTGACCGGTCGATCGATAAGCAGCGGACTGACCCAACAACTACTTACTAACGCAGGCCAACAACAACCTGGCGGCATGGCCGGTCAAACGACCGACCAACATACCGACTCACTTACTCACTCACTGACGACAACGAACGCCAAGCGATGGCGACAAAAGTCAAAGCGGCAGCAGCAACACCAGCACCGACCGGACACAAAGAAGACAGCGGTGTGCTAATTTTATTAACGTGACGCCAACGGAAAGCGTTAA